>CM042256.1:45771369-45836369 GCA_023566225.1 Romanogobio albipinnatus
AGAAGAAGAAGCAGAAATAAGCAATGGCATATGTAATCATATGCATATGTAAAATAATGCGATCATCAACATTAAACAGCATATAAATCAAAACTTCCTAATGTTACTGAATGAAATGTGGACTTAGGACGAGCTATAGGACTGTAAAGCTTTAGGGGAGTTGATGGACTCAATCTACTCCATCTGTGTTTTGATCTTCGTTCTGAATCTGATCCTGATGTAGTCTTTGACAAAAACAAGGTTTTCTCAGCTTTTTGCTCAAAATGTTGCTTTTTTAAAATTAAATTTACTGCATGAATATATATAATAGGTATATATATATATTTTATTTTTGTTTAAAAGCAGAGGCTCTGTGCTTTCTCTTGATATATTGCATGATCAAATATTCATACAACAAAATATTCTGGGAGCCATGAACCTTTTGAGAAAATTCTCAAAAATGCAATATAGAAGGCACAGCATTGTGTTTTACTCTCAATCCATAGTTTTCACGTGTCGTCACGCGCTTATAGGAACGCCCACCTGGAGGGAAAAACAAGGCTCTCCTCCATTGCCCGCTAGTCATTTTTACCAGGTTTGTAGACAGTATTAATGCGGTAAGACAGTGATATTAAAATACCAAATTCAATATACACCTTATTGATGTTGTATACTTTGTACAGGAAAGCAGACGAACACAGAATATTAGTGCAACACGAGGTTTCTCGTTAGGTGTTTTCCCCATCGAAAACCCATTATAAAGAAAACACGTTGCGTTGATATGGATCTGTTCAATGTTCGATCCCCGATCCAGCTATTTTGTCAGTATCGCGTCCGATATCCGATCCTAATATCGGATCGGTGCACCCCCTAGTGTGTTATTGCCTCATCTACTCGCCTGTATATAGTATGCATCATCAAAAAGGTGTAAATTTAATTCGATCCTTTAATATCACTGTTGTAGTACATTCCAGCACTTTAAGGGTGGGTTGCACTAAGGATTCTTTAGCCTGTCTTCAGTTCACCTCGGTCTGCTGCTTGATCATCTCTTAATGGTTTTACTGCGTAATTTATCTGTGTTTAAAATTAAGTGGTGCAACGACTCGGTTTAAAATAAAACCCATATCAACAAATCCTTTAAACTTTGCTTAATTTAATCCTTATTGGTGCTGCTCACCCTATAGTGTTTTTCACGTTAAGCGTTTTAAAAACGTCCCGCTGTTTTCAGTGATTGAAATACTGCAGCAGGAGCTGTATATGGATCATAAGTGCCCAAAACGTGCATCTAGTTCACATATTTTTGTTTTAAGATGGAAATTTGACAGGCTTGTGCTGTTAGTTCTATGGAGTTCTATGGCGGTTTTGCCCTCCAAGGCTCCGCGACAGTCACGTGACTGAAAACTATGGATATGTCTGTAAATCCAGTCTCGACCTCTATCTTGTTTACAATCGAATCAATGAAGCAAACAAACGCAATGTCTTAGGCACTTGAGCTGGAACCCTCATGTTTATTGCTCGGTAGCACGACCCGTTTAGCTCCACGAGTCGGTGGGCGGGCTTGAGGCGGCGCTTCTGCGTCCTATTACATCTAGAGGTCGACCGATTCATTGTTTTTGCCGATTAATCAGCACCGATAGCTGATTGGTGGAACAATCGGTTATCGACAAAAATCCACACCGATAGTTTTTCCGTGTTGCATCCGTTGCTGGAGCGGCTGAGACGGGTGCGCTGCCATTACACAGTACAAGAGCTCTGAGAAGGGCCTGCTGGCAGTATATAGCACGAGAGCGGCCTCTAGAGGCCAAATAAAAACTATCACTGACGCCTTGTGTTTACATTGACACATGAGGCAGTGTGCCACGCTGCACGGAGAGAGCTTGACACATCAGATGCGCGTTTAAAAGACAACAGCGAAACGGTATGAATACAGAGCACTACAGTACTTGTTTCCAAATCATTATAAAGTAATTAATTTCTTGACTAGATGCTGCATTAAGAACAGCAGTGTGTATGTTTGTCAACGAGGCTGAGAGGACGCTAACATTAGCGCTACCTCAAGCAGTTAAAACAATGTGATAAAAACACACGCAAGTCAGACCCAAATGTTGCATATATAAAATTAGTGATGCGAGAACCAAACTGAATCGTCATGCTGCCGACAGAAACATAAACAAAACAGAAGAGCATTCGTTTTTTATTAGATAATCACCTTCTAAAATTGTTTGAATTCATATGAAATGGTAACACTGCAATAAGATTCCATTTGTAACATTAACTAAGGTTAATAAATGCTGTGGAAGTATTGTTCATCGTTAGTATGTTCATTTCAACATTAAATTGAGTTTGAATTTTTATTTGTATCTGTTAACCTTGGTTAATGCACTATGAGCTAACATGAATGATCAAGGTACCATTGTATTGCTCATATTAATACATGCTGTAAAAATGTATGCATAATGCTTATAGTTCATGTAAGCTAATACAGCCTTGTTACATAGGGACTTGCATAGTGTTACCTATGAAATGTCCATGCATGTTTGTAGGTTATAGGTAAAGAAACAAATTTGACCTGTAATATTTGAGGGGCAGTCGTAAAATCGTGGCCTAATGGTTAGAGTCGGACTTCTAAACGGTTGCGGGTTCAAGTCTCAGGTCCGGCAGAAATTGTCGGTGGGGGGGATTCACCCTCAATACCACGACTGAGGTGAGACCCTTGAGCAAGGCACCGAACTCCCAACTGCTCCCCGTGCGCCGCAGCAGTATGGCTGCCCACTGCTCTGTGTGTGTGTTCACTACTGTGTGTGTGCACCATGGATGGGTTAGATGCAGAGCACAAATTCCAAGTATGGGTCACCATCCTTGCCACACTTCACTAATATTTTAATGTTTAAATTATTTTCTAAAGAATTTGTTCACTTAACTTCTCATTTTAATATTCATTTTTATATGTTTTTAATTTAGCACATTTTCATGGATCAGTACTGGTTTTTTAAAATTTCTTGTTGTAATGTTCAGCACTGTTTTACTTATGTTTTTTTTATCCAAATTACGTCAATGGTCGACATATTGTGAGAGCTCTTGTTTTCTAGACCTGGTGTCAATAAAAGCTTTTCTTTGATTAACAAGGAAGTTTTCAGCTCTGAAACGTACAGGATATTCTTATATCACGATTAACTTTTATATATCAAAGGCTCAAAGGAAAGTTGATTTCTCAATTCATCACCCCTTTTAACTTTCTAAAATGACAAAACGTACTACAGAGCATTTAACATCCAGTAGAAGGCGATATGATGTAGCATAATGACTGTGGGCTAACCAGGCTACTAACAATATAGCATATAATTGGCAAAGTGAAGGCTCAAGACAATGCAAGAAAGTATGACTGACAGAATCACAATCGTGACGACGATAGTTCTTTCGGTTTTAGACAAAGACTGCATTTGACTATTACGATCTTATCTCATCTCTGACAAACTCAAAGAATGTACAGTCTTCTTCTGCCATCTTCACCCATTTTTACTTTTCCACTGGACAGTGCGAGCACAGAGGCCGAAATCATGCCTAGCAGCACTCCTGTAAAAAACGCCTTCACTGGACTGTCACACAATACAAAGGTACACCAGCAATAGGGAGATTAATTAAATAAATTTAGTCTTTATTTACAAACTTGGACATTTTGATTGTCCAGTTGATTAGTAATGCCTTACACTACTGCGTTACAGCAAAAAGTAATATGTTATATACTGTAATGCATTACTTTTGTAACGCGTTAATCCCAACACTGGTCGTGGTGCTCACGTGAACAGCATTGGCCAATGGTAAGCCGGCGTTCTGGCGTAGCTCGGAAGCGCTGGACTGTATTTACTACGTCAACAGTGTAGGAGACGTGAAGAAACAGTCGTTATTTTTGTTTGTTTTTTGCACACAAAAAGTATTCTCGTCAATTCATAAAACTAAAGTTGAACCACTGGAGTCACATGGACTATTTTAACGATTGTCTTTACTACATTTCTGGACCTTGAAAGTGGTAATTAAACTGCTGTCTGTGGAGGGGTCAGAGAGCTCTCGGATTTCATCAAAATATCTTCATTTGTGTTCCGAAGATGAACGAAGGTCAAATTCTGAAAGACAGAATTTTAATTTTTGTGTGAACTAACCCTTTAACATACAGCTAATTTATTTTTTAAATACATTTTTATGATTTAATGATTAGCTTTTCATCAAATCAACAACCCCCTGCACTTCACTCACAAACCGCAGTTTGAGGAACCCTGCTTTATCGCATAATGGTGTAAGAATTTTGTCAAATTCCTCACACACAAACACTGAAAATGGAAAACTTGAATGGCATTGACCATCAATGCCCAAAAATGAATAAATGCATCAGTCTGTGATTCAAACACGAAGAGAAAAAAAAGAAAATGTAAAAAAAGCATCCAGCATAGACATATCTATATTTTACTCTATGTTCACAAAAGCATCATACTAGTACCATTTTTTAAGTATGCAGTGTGCATACTGTGCAATTTTTTACATGGGATACACTAATGACCTAATACATTTGCCAAAGTATGCATACTACACTATATCCCACAATGCAATGCATTTGACTTGGCATTCCTTTTCTTGACTGAACTGAAACTTAATTGTTATTTTTAAAATCTTTGACTGTCAAAATGTAAGACTTTTTAAAACAAAATGACATTAAAATGCAAAATAACTATGCATTTCCATGCACAAAAACATGAGGTCATTATTTAACATACTACAGCTTAAAATGTTTATCATTGTTAATGCATAATGTTGCACTTTCAATTTTTTTAAAACTAAATTGCTGTATATAGTATATAGTGCACAGTATGCACGGCAGTAAGCAGGCATGTCTTCATAAAGCTACAGAGCTACAGTTCTTGTGTTTGGTTTAAAGCGACACACACACACACACACACACACACTTACACAAACAGCCAAGTCAGCATTTTCTACCTTCATGCTCTACTAAACACACACACACATCAGTAAACGTGTCTTTTCCACACAGTGCACACGTACCCACACATGCTGCTGTGTCTGATCGCCAGTCCCTCTCAGGTAGCTGTGTGTGTGTGTGCATGTGTGTACCCACGCAAAAAGACACTTTTAAAAGAGAAAAGGGGGGAGGCACACGCACAATGTCTTTGTTTGGGAATCGTGGGTCACGTGACTTCATGCTGATTGGTCACAGAGGGTTTGCAAATACCGGCCAGAAGGGCGTCCGCTACAAAACCTGAACGAGAGCGGAGCGCACACTAGAGAAAAGAGAGTGTGTTTGTGCAGGTTTAGATTTGTTCATGTGGGATTCCTTTGCTGCAAAGAGGTTTACTAAACGTTTTGACTGTCATTGGTACAGAAAAAAACAGGAAGGTTCAATTAAGCCACGATTTATGAACCTTGAATGAATGAAAGCGACACACACACACACACACACACACACATCTTTGTGGAGACTCTCCATAGACGTAATGATTTTTATACTGTTCAAACTGTATATTCTCTCCTCTTACACTAACACTAACCCTACCCCTAAACCTACCCATAACACAAAACTTTCTGCCTTTTTACATTTTACAAAAAACATTATGATTTATAAGCTTGTCCCCATAATGTAGGGCTTACCAGGCCACACACACACACACAACAAAGAAAGGAAACTCTTTAAGAAAACATAAATGAAAAACACTATTGCAAATAATTGCATTATTTTTATAGTGTCTACATAAACTAAACCGCTTCACACACCATGTGCGATTCTCTCAAACACACACACATGTTTGTAATCAGGTCTTGGTGAAGCGGTGTAGCAGCGCTGCGCCAGAGTTTGATGAGATCCAGAGGCTGCAGTGGGCGGAGTCTCCACGGCCCGAGCGAAACAGCCCTCGCTGGGTGAGCCGAGGACACGGCAGCCCCTGAAAACCCCACGGCCCCGGATAAACACATACTTTAATACTTCATGACACAAAACACTCATTCAGACGACTTTTATTATCTAGTTACTAGGGTTGTTTTGAGCATTATAACTAGCATTACCCATTACAGAGCTAAGAGCACTATGCTCTAATTGGTATTTGAAAGCATGATTAAATTAGCCGAGATATTTCACACAAGCGTGTTCATTTATGATTCAGAGTAAATCGGAGGAGCTTTCTGTGGAGTGAAATTCCGAAAACAAATACTTAGGGAGCAGAATTATTATCATATAGATGGTTGTACCATACTATAAGACTGGTTACAGTCTTACGGCATACTAAAGGCCCACCCAGAGTCCGTTTGATGCATACTGAACACAAAAATCTGATTGGCTTGGTTTCAAGGTGCACCGGTTTTTATCAATCTGACAGGAGACAAAGCTGTGTTTGTTTACAAAGTTAAGATACAACGAGCGATTTGAGGAAGAACTAATCACTGGATTTGCCAAAGTTCTCCAGGTTTATTTCTCGGAGGCACTTAGTAGCAAATAAACTAAGTGGTAGAACCAAGGTTGCATTTATTTGCTAAAAAATGCAGTGAAATAAACAGCAATTTTGTGAAATATTATTACCAATTAGAATAACTGTTTTCTATTTGCATATATGATAACATATAATTTATTCATGTGATGCAAAGCTGAATTTTCAGCATCATTACTCCAGTCTTCAGTGTCACATGATCTTTTAGATTTAACATTCGTGCTGCTTAATATTTTCAAGGAAAAGGAGGTAAATTTTTTCATGATTGTTTAAAAGAACAGCATTTATTCTGAAATAGAAATCTGTTGTAACACTGTAAACGTCTTCTCTGTCCCTTTTGATCAATGTAGTGCATCCTTGCACAATGAAAACATTTCTTTAAAAGAATAAAATCTTACTGACCCCAAACTTTTGAACGGTAGTGTAAAAAAAAGCATGACTGTTTTGGTTTGTTAGTGAGATAACTGATAAATATATTTAAATATATATGTAAATATATAAACCATTTGTGTCAGAATGCAAAAGACGATATAAAACATACTACTTACATGTTTGAGACTTATTTGAATGGGAAGTAAATGCTAAACTAAAATATATATATCATTTACACAGACACTCCAGAGCTGGTTTGAGTTCGCCCTGTTCGGCACACTTACACAGCACACACCTCTACAGGAAACAGGGCCTCACAATGTGGCCAAGCACTCTACTACTACAAACACTTTCACTCTCACTCACTCACACACACACACACACACACACACACACACGCACACACATGCACACACACTCTCTCTCTCTCTCTCTCTCTCTCTCTCTCTCTCTCTCTCTCTCTCTCTCACACACACACACACACACAAGGCTGTGAGGCAAGTAGACAGTGTTTTAGTGAACCCAACCCAACCGACTTTCCACTGATGTTCACTTTCCGCTCACTTCACTGGACAAAACGCATGCACACACACACACACACACACATACACAGCAGAACAGTATGCATTCAACTCAAGAGTTTCGGATCTGTACCAGTCTCAACATTTTACCAAATTGTTTTCCATTCCTCATAAACACAATCATTTGTACCATTCGCCACTTTAGACTGAAGGATGTGAGTTTTCCATACATCTTTAACTCGACTCATCTCAACCTTCAACAGCAGCGATTCAAAACTTTCCCTCTTGGTCTCTAAAGGAATGTTCCGTGTTCAATACAAGTTAAAGTGTTAGTTCACCCTAAAATGAAAATCAAGTAATAATTTACTCACCCTGGTGTTGTTCTAATGCCGTATGCCTTTCTTTCTTTTATGGACCACAAAAGCTATTGTATTGTATTGTATTATTCAACGAAATTCTTGACCTTGGCCATTGGTTTTCTCTGCACTGCTGCACGACATGCTCGTTCGTGAGACTCTCCATCTCACCCAGAAAAGGCACACAGGTTGTAAGAAATCAAGATGAACAAAAACGCAACATGAAATACAACCCCTGTACCTTCTTATTTGAGGTTAATATATCTGTCATGTTCGCCGTAACAAGAAGTTTTAGCGTTCATATCAGTCAACTGTCATTCTGACTGTCATCAGACGAATGGAGTTCTGGTCCAGTGATATTTGACGCAGAAAGTATACCGATACTTATTTGGGATTTCTAGGTGTTTTTTGTGATTTCTCACAACCTGTGTGCTTTTTCTGGGAGAGACAGAGTGAACTGAAGTGCTAATAGGCTGCAAGTATAATGCACAAAATCTTTTGACCATAACAGATTTTTTTGGCGTGCCTGTTTATGTTCACTTTAGACACAACTGGTATATGATATCTGTGTTTACATTAATTCCCACCCAAAATGATTGTAGGTGATCGCTTTACCATGCACATGGTAGAGCCTCTGGTTTTGAATGGCTGTGCTATAAAAATTATCTATATAATTCATGTTGGGTGGCCATGATTATTTGCCAGCATGGATAGAACGGATATAGACCAAGTGTGCCGCACAAGTCCTGAAAAGTGAAGCCAAAAGGTTTTGATCGCCCCAAGGTGGCTGGATGAGGTATAGGTCATAAACCCCGCTCTCTCCATGTAAAAACGGGAGTGTGATGTCATGATTGACAGCTGAGATTGACAGCTTCTCTGAGTGAAGTAGACACTGACACAGTGTCCTAACTTCACGCGACACGATAAGATTCCAGCGACAAGCAACTTGTCTGTCCACACCAGACGAGACGAGTCTACAAGATGCGACAAAATCAAACAAAAACCACAGCCAATCAGAACAGCATGTGGGCGGGCTCTCGCGGCAAGCGTAGTTCTTGAATGTTCTTGTTTCTATTTGTTTAATTTCAGGATCTGAGGTGAATTATCCATTGTTGCTTTTAGTACGACTGTTACAAAGCTGGGAGCATTAAATTATATTTAAAGTCACATTACACGCTTTTAACATTAAGCACATCAATATTACCCGAGATCATCATTGCCATGTTTTGTGTTGTTGCACCAGCCGCAAAAAAAACTCTTGGCTAGGACACATTAACATGTTAAAGATACTTTTTATCGCGTGTCGCGGAGTCGCGTGTAGTTAGGACACGGAGTGAGGCACCAACAGACTTTTTTCTGAGATTGGAGCTTCAACTTTATTTTCTACATTTCTATAACTGTTTATTTCACACCGACATAATAACTTGTTCTAACTGTACTAACCGATTCTGTGGGAGTGTGGGCGGGCCCTTGACACAGCGGCTCCACTTCACGCTTGCTACTGCGCAGACACGGGATCCGAGATGTCAGCGCCATATTTGGACATTGACAGCTTTTCTATAATGGTAGAGATTAAAGGTGCGTCATCCTTCTTTTTTTACAGTCTAGACCAGTATAGTATAGACAAGAAAATAACCGTAATTTTCGTTCTACATTCGTGTCTACAGCTCGTTTAGATCTAGAATTCTAAAGTGAAATAAAGTAGCGCTGTAAGATTACATTTCTTTTAATGAATTCAAATTAATTAACGAGAGAGAGAGAGAGAGAGAGAGAGAGAGAGAGAGAGAGAGAGAGAGAGAGAGAGTAGTGAAGCTTGTTGGTTTAATTACTGCAAAGTTATCCCCTCATTGCTGAGAAATAATGTAGCTTTCAGTAGTAAGGGTGTTTTATTTATAAAACTTACGGGGTGGCCTCATGGGATAATAAAGTATCCATCATATGCACACTTCAGAATCTTGCCGGAAGTAGTAGGCCATCCAGGTACATTTTCTCCTACTCTTTTATGGGTACTGTGAATTCTGACATACTTCTTTTGTCACATACTGTTTTTCGCCTATATATAATATATAGTAGGGAAGTATGCGATTTCAGATGCAGCCATTGTCTCTCTCACCTTATCTTTCCTCCAGAGGGCGAGCAACTCCTCTTTCTCCCTGCGGCTGATGTGATAGGGATCTCCGGCCTGAAAGGTCTCTCTTTGTACGGGCCGTCTCCTCAGACTAATGTCCCAGCCCTGCCGGTCCCTCAGACGGCCCCCTTCGCTCTACAAGTTAAGTCAAGTCAACTTTATTTATATAGCGCTTCATACAATGCAGATTGTTTTAAGGCAGCTTCACAGTAATAAACAGGAAAATAACAGAATCAATGATTCAAACTTCATCGAAATCAAATTCTTCTGTAAATCAGCTCTAAAAAAGACAATAGTGTCGTTCAGTGTTGATTCAGTTCAGTTCAATAACTGTAGTTTATCAATTATGAAACAAGTTCAATTCAGCTATAAGAAGCTCTACAGAAGTGAATAGTGTTGTTATTCAGTTCAGTTCAATAACAACGCTGATGTTGCAAATTTCAGCAATTATGAAACAAATTCGATTCCGCTATTTAAGTCAATAGTGTCATCATCCAGCTCAAGTCAGTTTAAGTTTTGTTCTCATCCGATAGTGTCAGTGCAGACAAATCCATAATATTAATGAATATTAACCCAAGACAAACACAACTCTCTTATACCCACGGGAATGCACACTTTGTGAATGACAGACCCGAATAGCTCCTGCTTTCATGAGCGTTACATGTTTTTGATCCTGTAGGTTTTAGGGCACTGACATGCTAATAAAGAAAGTGATGCATAAGAAAGTGACTTTCTCAAACTCTTGATTTGCAATGTGTAGGCGTCTTTATTTGCTTTGTGAACATTTGTGAATTGCTGTATGTACATAGCCCTAATAAAAAGCTTGACAGTGTAATGTACATTTTTGACTAAAATCATAAAAAAATCATAAACAGGACAATGCAATAAACGTTAAAATACCATTTTCCAAAACCATGGGCACGAGACTTACATTACCACACTACATTAAAGTCACTATATAAATGCAAGTAAATGCAGTTGGTGGTGAGAAAGAAACGAGTTTAAGCGGACTAAATGATTAGAGATGTCACCAGAGAGAAGTCTGTCATTTAACTGGAAGATTTAACCCTTGATTTGTAACGTGTAGGAGTCTTTATTGACTCTGTGTACATTTGTGAATTGCTGTATATATACAGTGAAGAAAATAAGTATTTGAACACCCTGCTATTTTTGCAAGTTCTCACACTTGGAAATCATGGAGGGGTCTGAAATTGTCATCGTAGGTGCATGTCCACTGTGAGAGACATAATCTAAAAAAAAATCCAGAAATCACAATTTTCTGTTTATCAGCTAGAATTCTGACCCTCAAAGACCTGTTAGTCTGCCTTTAAAATGCCCACCTCCACTCCATTTATTATCCTAAATTAGATGCACCTGTTTGAGGTCGTTAGCTGCATAAAGACACCTGTCCACCCCATACAATTAGTAAGAATCCAACTACTAACATGGCCAAGACCAAAGAGCTGTCCAAAGTCACTAGAGACAAAATTGTACACCTCCACAAGGCTGGAAAGGGCTATGGGGAAATTGCCAAGCAGCTTGGTGAAAAAAGGTCCACTGTTGGAGCAATCATTAGAAAATGGAAGAAGCTAAACACGACTGTCAATCTCCCTCGGACTGGGGCTCCATGCAAGATCTCACCTCGTGGGGTCTCAATGATCCTAAGAAAGGTGAGAAATCAGCCCAGAACTACACGGGAGGAGCTGGCCAATGACCTGAAAAGAGCTGGGACCACCGTTTCCAAGGTTACTGTTGGTAATACACTAAGACGTCATGGTTTGAAATCATGCATGGCACGGAAGGTTCCCCTGCTTAAACCAGCACATGTCAAGGCCCGTCTTAAGTTTGCCAATGACCATTTGGATGATCCAGAGGAGTCATGGGAGAAAGTCATGTGGTCAAATGAGACCAAAATAGAACTATTTGGTCATAATTCCACTAAACGTGTTTGGAGGAAGAAGAATGATGAGTACTATCCCAAGAAAACCATCCCTACTGTGAAGCATGGGGGTGGTAGCATCATGCTTTGGGGGTGTTTTTCTGCACATGGGACAGGGCGACTGCACTGTATTAAGGAGAGGATGACCGGGGCCATGCATTGCGAGATTTTGGGGAACAACCTCCTTCCCTCAGTTAGAGCATTGAAGATGGGTCGAGGCTGGGTCTTCCAACATGACAATGACCCGAAGCACACAGCCAGGATAACCAAGGAGTGGCTCTGTAAGAAGCATATCAAGGTTCTGGCGTGGCCTAGCCAGTCTCCAGACCTAAACCCAATAGAGAATCTTTGGAGGGAGCTCAAACTCCGTGTTTCTCAGCGACAGGCCAGAAACCTGACTGATCCTGAGAAGATCTGTGTGGAGGAGTGGGCCAAAATCCCTCCTGCAGTGTGTGCAAACCTGGTGAAAAACTACAGGAATTTGACCTCTGTAATTGCAAACAAAGGCTACTTTACCAAATATTAACATTGATTTTCTCAGGTGTTCAAATACTTATTTGCAGCTGTATCATACAAATAAATAGTTAAAAAATCATACATTGTGATTTCTGGATTTTTTTTTTTAGATTATGTCTCTCACAGTGGACATGCACCTACGATGACAATTTCAGACCCCTCCATGATTTCTAAGTGGGAGAACTTGCAAAATAGCAGGGTGTTCAAATACTTATTTTCCTCACTGTATATGTAGCCCTAATAAAACACCTGTAACGTATGTTTAACAGCCTGTAAACACATTTCAGTGGCGTGTTACCACTTGCAGCCACCATTCGGGCCAAGTTAAGGATTTACACATTTATGTGTCTCTCTGGAATGTTCCATCGGCCCATTCTCATGCTCTTGTTGAACATGTTGTCTATTTCCTATGTCGAGCATGTGTAGATTAATCAATCACAGATGTTCAACTCTCTGTGATGTATTAACTAGACCTGTTTGAACCACCTGACTGGGTCCAGATAACCAGTTACTTTAAGTTTTAACAGTTTTCCAAGCAACTCTCATGGATTCTGTGTAGTCCTGGGTAGGGCTGCACCATTAAAGGATTAGTTCACTTCAAAATGAAAATGTCCTGATATTTTACTCACCCCCATCTCATCCAAGATGTTCATGTCTTTCTTTCTTCAGTCGAAAAGAAATTTGTTGAGGAAAACCTTTTTTTCTCCATATAATGGTTTTCAATGGCAACCAATGGGTTGAAGGTCCAAATCCATGCAGTTTCTATGCACTTGAAAGGGCTTCAGAGGCTCTGCACGATCCCAGACAAGGAATATGGTCTTATCTAGCCAAACCATCGGTCATTTTCAACAACAACAAAAAAAAGTATATTTTTTTAACCTCAAATGCGCGACTTCTGTGTTGTTCTTCACAACGTATGACGTCAACACATCGGAAAGGTCTTGTGTGATGACTCAGAGCCGAAAAACTCCATCTCATGTTCTCCTCAAACTTTAAAATTGTCCGACATTGTTATGTTACCTTTATTTTTGTAAAGGGCATTTGATTTAGTCTTTGCACGTTCGTTTTAACACATGGTCGGCACTTCCTTTCCGACATAGCTAGATAAGACCCTATTCCTTGTCTGAGATCGTGCAGAGTCTCTGAAGCCCTTCCTTTGAAACGGCATTGATTTGGACCTTCAACCGTTGGTTGCCATTGAAAACCATTGTGTGGGTATGTTTTACTCAAAAAAACTAATTTCTTTTTGACTGAAGAAAGAAAGACATGAACATCTTGGATGTTCTTTTTTTTACGTTTTTTTAAAGTGAAGCGCAGTTCAGGAGAAGCACGTTCAGATAATTGACACAGATGGCGAGCACTCAGCCAATCAACAATAGAGGTGTATATAGATACGCAGCAGTCCTACCTCCGTTTGTTGACAGTTATCAGCAACCCTTCCACCACCCTTCTCCACACTTTTTACTCTAAACCACTTACATATACGGGGGGTACTCTGGGTTCGGGACTAATTCTGAGCTCGAAACCCTCCCCCCGGACAGCACGCCAAATACGCATTAAATTACTCTCTATAAATCATATGTAAGTGCGAACTCGTGAACACACAAGCAGCTCATGCTCATCTGGTGTTTTCAGTGTCTCGGTTCGCAGAATTTGTGTTTGTGTTTGTGTTTGCCAACCATCTTACCAAACTTGTAACGAGAAGCGCATTAAAATCATCATAAAATAAAAAATAAAAACTTGAAGGTTTAATGTTTGAGAGCAATTTTTCTGTTGTTTTTGTCAATTTTTAAATAATTATATATTTTTTAAAGGGTCACTTCAGCGCTGGGAAGATGAATGTGTATTTAAACTGGGTCATTTATGCAGTATAAATGTGAAATTATTTTTGAATTTGGTGCCTTCTAGACTGAGAAAAGCCAGAAAATTTATTTTTGTCTCATGTGGATGAAAGAAAACAACTCCCAGAATGCACTTGCTTCGCTGCCCTACGAGGCCACTTCCTACACCGCCCCCAGCATAGTTTTTATCTTCATAATAATACAATAATTTTGTTCAGTTAGAGAATAAACACTACAATTAAAAACTGAACGTGTATTTTCAATGAGGTGTGAGTGAGCCGAACGAAAGTCACAGGACAAACACAGCAGGAGGAGTCAGATCTCAAGAGGGAAGTAGTAGCTGAGGTAAGCGCGGCTGTCATTCTCAGCGCGTGTCCAGTCTGGCGTGTTTTCTGAACGCATATGGAAGCTAAACTCTCATAGGAATTCACTGAAAAGTTGAAACACTCACTTTGCTACGCATCGCTCCGTTATGAGGTCGAGCCGCGAGCGCATTTACATTCTGTGCGTGAGATCTCTTCCCTGTGGTCGGATTGAAAACATACGGAACAGCTCCATCTACTGGCTGTAGTTTTTAACCTCTGGCCAAAAAATCCTCCGATGACGCAAAATGAAAATATTTGCGTCATCGGAGGATTTTTTCCAGAAATAAAATGGATAATTCTCTCGTCTCAGGGGGATATGAAGGGGAAAAGTACCATAATTCAAATATACTACGGGGTTTCTACTGATACAAAGCTTAATGCTAAATCACTGAAGTGACCCTTTAAATATTACAGTATAATAATAACTTGTATTAATTATTATTACTTTGTTGTATTATTATTATTATTATTATTATTATTACTATATAGTCATATTGATATATAAAATAGAAAATCTTTAGACAAATTATGCAACCCTGTAGACAAGCAGAGCAAACCTGGAGCTATTTAAAAAAAATTATTTTAAACCAAAATCACAATTTTTATAGGATGAATCGCAATTCGATTTTTTGCCCTAGTCATATGTAACATTCGTCATAAAATGTGATTCTCAAATTGTATTATGTTACTTATTTGATTTTATTGTGTTTTGACTCGAAATATTCTTTGTGGTCCTCACCTCTGCTCTGCTGGTGTCGCTGCTGGTGTCGTCCTCCTCCACGTCTGAAAGACAAACGCAGAGGTCATTTAGAGGAAAACAATGCTAAAAGACAAAACGCGGATATGCATATGCTTGGCTGACGCACTAATCCGCGGTCCTGCTTTAATGTGTCTGTACTCAAGGGGGCGATAAAACTACTGTCAGAATTAGTTGCGTCGCAATAGCGCCTCTTGTGCAATTGCTTTTATTTCATTTATTTGATATATTTTAGTGTATTTTCTGACACATTTCGGAAGGAAAGGACATTTGAAATTGATCAGACTGACTGAACAAGAGACGAGTGACTCACGTCTTTCCGGGTGCTTGAGTTTCCGCCGCCCTCGTTTCTTCCGTGGAGTGGAAGGGGCGGAGTCTTCGTCTGCTCCGGGGGGCGTGTCTGTGCTGTTCCTGTGGGTGGAGTCAGGGGAGGAGTCCAGGTTTTGCGGAGAAACCCGACTGTCTGCTTCACCGTTACAGCCCGCCTGCTTTAAACAGGCCACACCCTCTATTACACGCCCACAACGATCCACCTATCAGGAGAGAGAGAGCGAGAGAGAGCAATGAGAGAGAAAATTACTCAAATGACACAGATAGAAATGTCAGTGCTGGATGAGATGGATGTGTGTCATAGAGAGAATGAGAGTAATTATGTGGGTGCAAATGCAGCAGGGACTGTCCCGAATCATAAATTGCTTGTAATTTTCCTCCTTTCTTGCTTCAGATAAAAGCCTGTTAAACGTAAATCTGTAGACACAGACGGCATTAAACACACACAGAGGCGCAGTGACACAGCAGCTAGCACATTAGTGCTAATGGTGTCATAGATCAGCTTAAGATCACAGTTTACAGTTCTTTCTGTATTGCATATTAAAGATGTATTGCAAATGCTTAGCATTCATCTTTTCATAAAAATGCAACTTTTTAAAGTGCCACTTTAATGCTTTTCCGAATATCACCTTTCATGCAGTGCGTAATATAGCTGTTTTTGAATTTAAAAGGTGGAGTACATATTTTGGTAAAAGACTACGGGTGCGTCTCAATCAACTCCCTAGTTCAGTAGTCAGGGCACTGATCAGGGAATCGGTCATTTTAAGCACTGTCTCAATCACAGAATCCTTCCAGTGCACTAAAACACTCCCTAAAACGTCCCACAATGCACCGCAAAACCCAGGATGCATCGATGCTCACTATGTTCCCTTAACGTAAGTTCTGAAGCGTGAAACTTAAATCACGTGAGCCAACTCACTACACATAAGGACTGATAACGACACGCGATACATGTTTTTAAAAATAGAAAGCCTTATTTTATTATATTTCAGCATTAACATACATCGTCATACAGTAATGAACACAATCTAGCAAACTTTTATAATTTATTTATGGCTGAAATGTTGCACATATATGTAACAAACAAGATATCAGCTCTGCTGTTGTTCATAAATACCAGTAATGATGTTGTACAATGGCGGAAATAGAGTCATCAGTGTCCCAATGTGTAGTGAGCCAGCGTCCTTTACCGTCCTTACCAGTGCCCGAATTCGTGTACACTATATACTGATTCAGCTAGGGAACTGATTGAGTCAAAATAATATGCATTAGAAAATAAACAAGGTCGTGGTTGTTTTCACATTGACATTATCGTCCATCAATGATGAAAATAAGCAGGAAATCAATTAAATGTTTGCCGGCTGCTGGGACGTCCTACAGCGTGACGCTGTCTGCTAACTTTATGATGAACAATAAAAGTCTCTTTGGTTCAGTATGACGAAAGCTGGTGTGAGTTTTACTGCTGTCTGTGAGTTTATAGATGCCAAACACACTCGCATACACATATGAATCAGTGCAGTCACACACACATTTGTGCTTTAATTAGAGTGATTGGCAACACTCTTTGACAGCTGCTGATGTCTTTAATCAACAGGTGAGAAACTCTATAAACCTCAAAGGGCCTGCAGGTGTTTCAAACCCAAGCACACACACACACACACTTTCCCTCTTTAAATGAAGAAATATACTCTGAAGTATGTGAATGCATATGCATCTAGCCACGCAAGCTCAATCTCACGCATCCAAAATGAGTTGAAACACAAATTGCATTCATTCAAAAGCATTCATTGCGCTTGTGTACTTGTGTGAAGGCTTTAAATCCAAACATATTACACAACAGAAACTACATGGATGTTTAAAGATCAAGGAGATGAAAAGGATCAAATGGTTCGGCGGAGCAACAGTACATTAAAGAGGATAGCGAGGCCTGAGTTCAACATTTATCTACTGAATACACACTCCGATTCCCACAAGACTTCTGTGCGTTTAGATGAAGACACGGCTGTGATGATTTTATTAGACGTCTGTACTATTAAGCCTTTTCTTGCACTTTCACAACTTTGTTACTAATGATAATGCACAACCAGTCCATTGATATGATAAATGTGTTTACTATATACTATATATTGTATAAAATAGTACAATATTCATAATATTACACTGCCCGGCCCCCGCGCCCCCAAAAAGTCGCTGATTGAATTTAAATAGGCAAATGCTTAAGAGTCAATGATTAGGTCATTATTGCAGTGATTATTATGTTTCTGTTATGTTATATGTTTGGCGACAGTTCTTCAACCCTAATTGATGGAGTGTGTAGCTTTTCATTTCTTAAAGGGGGGGTGGAATGCTGTTTCATGCATACTGAGTTTTTTCAGGACTTCACGAAATCAACAATGTCACCAAAGAAGTGTGTTTTTGGTTGTCAGGGCAAGACAACCCTGTACAGCTTCCCAAAGAACCCGGCGTTAATGGGACAGCGGATGGAGTTTGTTTTTCTGGAGCAGCAACAAAGTTGCACAAGTGTTTTTGTTTGTTCCCTGCATTTCAGCGACGATCGTTTTATAAACAAGGCCCAGTTCAACTCCGGATTTGTAGCTCGTCTAATGCTGAAAGATGGAGTGGTACCAGCGATTAAGGTTCACGGTCGTGCATTGGAAGAAGGCGGTGAGTAAAACTGCTTCAAATGTCTTTGATTTGTTAGCTATCGGCATGAAAGTGCACCTCAAGTAAACAACATGACATGCAAAACCGTTCCGCTTGCTAGTGCTAACTTTAAGTCCTTATAAACCTGGTTTATGACCTCATAAACCATGAGTAAACACACACAAATGTTGTAAAACTCACGCATGACAAGCCGCTAAGCAAATATATACAGTTACAGTACATACCACAGAGACATCCTGCTGCTGTAGTAGTTGCTGCTGCGCCTGTTCAATTTCAGCCTCCGGATCAGATTCTGAATCATATATGTGTGGTTGAATCTGATTGATAGTCATGGTTTATTTAGGATAACGTTTTCTTTTCCACGCTTACGGATGTCACAGCTATCAGACGCTCTCAACGCAATAGCTGCGCACGCTCGTGGCTGTTCGTTTAGCTCCGCCCACATGATACGCCTCCAGCCACTCTGTTTTTTTTTTCCGGAAAGACTCGGTACAGCGTATCTTTCTTTTATAAATATGATAAAGCTAAAGACTTTTCAGAGATATGAAATATGCAATACTACTCTAAAGGTACTCTTTTTTTTTTACGAAATTGACTGAAACTGAGTATTTCACACCCCCCCCCCACCCCTTTAAACAACCATGTAGGAAGACACATCATGGCCATATTCCAAGGATGATACTGTCAAGATTCCTCAGGCTCAGATTGTGAAAGAATGGTTGAGAGGGAGCATGAAGAATCATTTTCACACATGAATCAGCACCGATGAGTCCAGAACTTAAATTGATTGAAAGTCTTTGGGATGTGCTGGAGGAGACTTTACAGAGTGCTGGACTCTTGCAATCTTGGAAATAACATCACAACATTTATTTCCATCAAGGGGCGCATCAATTTTTGGTCAAGATCTTTTGGCTGGGCAGTGTAGTATATACAGTGCAATATAAAAGATGAAAACCACTAACACGTAAGAATCACCAGTGAGAATTTCTCACATTTGTGACCCTGGACCACAAAACCAGTCATAAGGGTCATGGGTTTTTTTTTAATTGAGACTTGTATACCATCTGAAAGCTGAATTGATTTATGGCTTGTTAGAATAGGACAATATTTGGCTGAGATACAACTATTGAAAAAAAAAATCTGAGGGTGTAAAAAAATCTAAATATTGAGGAAATCGCCTTTAAAGTTGTCCAAATGAAGTCCTTAGCAATGCATATTACTACTACGTAATAATACATTTACAAAATATCTTCATGGAACATGATCTTTACTTAATACCCTAATGATTTCTGGCATAAAAGAAAAATATAGATAGTTTTGACACATACAATGTATTGTAGGCTATTGCCACAAATAAACCCGTGCGATTTATGACTGGTTTTGTGGTCCAGGGTCACATTTGAGAGAAACACAAATGTGAGAATAAATATTTAGTGGCCAAAACATCTGAAAAAAATTCTAGATTCCGGCTCTGCTCACTCTGGACTTTTAAACACTGTTTAAGGTGGACACTTTATGGTGCTTTTCTTTCACTATCCACTCCAACACACAGATTAAAAAAACAACATATTTTTAGGGATGCACAGTGTGGTGAGGTTGGCGAGGGACATGGGACGAGCGAGCGGGACCGGTGGTGCTCAATCACCCACCGGTCCTGCTCGCTCCTCTCTGGACACACTGTTTTTTAAAGTATTTGCATGAATAAGAGCATGATGATAATTTAACGCTAGCCAAAGGATGACAGAAAAAACGGATGCTGCATTAAATATTTTTAACACGCTAAACTGAAAAAAAATAATTGCATGCGTAAACAAACTAATTTTGACAGCACTAGTGTAGACACAATTATTTTTATAGCAGCATGTCACATTCTACCATTTTTTTCTTGTTGAACATCCTGCTTCACTCGCAAATACACCACATTACGGAAGTAAAAAAGCCCGCGAACATTGACTTTAAGCATGCGCCTTTAAATCAAAACAGTTCACCAAAATAAATCCTGTCATCATGTGGTATCAAACTTGCATGACTTACTTTCATTGTTGTTTTCAGAAACACTAAATAAGATATTTTGAAGAAAGTTTTTGCCAATACAATGAATGTTGAGTTGGACCCCATTGACTTTTACTGTAAAGCTTTGGTACAACATGATGGTCATTAAATGATGACAGACATTACTGTAAATAAAGTAGATGTGATTATGATCATCCTAATGCTCATCTAAAGCAATTAGCAAGACATGGATACAAACTTACCATCATCAGAGATCTACAGGCTAGTACATTAGAGATCTTCCACAGTCTGTCGCTCACTCTCTCACACACTCACTCTTCACTCACTTCCACCTGGTCATGTGACCACATCTGCTGCAGCCACAAGTTTCCTTTTCCTGTCACCAAGCTTGAGTAAACCTGACCTGTACATCATTATGTTTCTAAATATGCAAACTGTTCACTTCGTCTGGCGCGACGAAAACGCCGGACGTAGCGTAATGCTGGGTACACACTAAAAGATAAAAGATAATCGGGGTGATTTTCTCCCCTTCCAACAATCCTAGGTAAAGTCCTGATTATCTTATCAGATATCTTATCTTATTCCTGTGGTGTGAGGTGTGTTAAGAGCGACTGAATTTTGCTCGGAAAAACATAGTCGGAGGTGCAAGTTGAGTATTTACGATCTGAAATCCTGACGTGTGTTGGACCCCGAGGACAAATGGGCGCACGCTCTGGAGATTTTCACGTGAAACGAAACAATACCCAATCAGAAAGCAAGCTGACGGAAGACTCACCTTCATCTTCACACTGTCTCCAGGACTTCATCTAAACATATTCCTTTTACCCCCCACACATATGTTCTGTAAAAAGCATTTTATACACTATAAGCGCAAATCTTGCCGGTCGTCCTCCTTGTTTGTAGGGCTGTAATCAACCAAAGAAAATCTTGGTCGACTGAAGTCCTGAAATTTTCAACTAAAAATGACGTTAGGAAAAAAAAACGTTAAATTAATTAGCTGCGCACTGTGCGCAGTACTTGGTGGCCTTGTTGTCTGCCTAAATTAATTATAAATAAACATAAAAAACTAGTAGGCTATATATTAAATCATTTTTGACCTGATTATTTTGCACTGAAATGAGTCTGACACACAAGTCTGTCGGCTCTGACAGCGTTGCATCATGTGCACCTGCGCAATATCAAAGCTTATGATTTCCGAAAATATAGTAACTGTTACTATGTTGTCAACAAGTGATATCATCACAAGAACTTTTGGGGAATATGCAACATAATTTAGACCAGGGGTCTCCAAACTCGGTCCTGGAGGGCCACTGTCCTGCAGAGTTTAGTTCCAACCCCAATCAAACACACCTGAACAGGCTAATCAGTGTCTTACAATGCCCTAGTTAGACACTGATTAGCTGGTTCAGGTGTGTTTGATTGGGGTTGGAACTAAACTCTGCAGGACAGTGGCCCTCCAGGACCGAGTTTGGAGACCCCTGATTTAGACAATTGTTTTTGTCATATGTATTATAATAACTGACAGACACTATAATTTCAGCCGCTCTGTGCAGCTCGAACATATGATCAGCTCAGCTTCGCGGCTGAGACACGAATAGACTATTAACAAAGCTTTTACTCTTAAACACAAAAGGCATGTCCACTTTAATAAAAAACTAATATTTATTAAACAAGCCAGATCAAGAGCAGAAACTAAATAAAGTGCAACTCAAAACAGACGGGGCAACCTAACGCAGACAAGTTAGCTTACCGTCTTTATGTGATATGACATGTTTGTCGTCGAGCTGTGATATGCAAACTGTTGCTTGCAAAATTGGCATTCTACTTTTTTCCCATTTTCTATTTTTTTAAAAAGCTGCCACACTGCCGATGTCTTTGTTGACATGGTAGAAGAGGACTGACTAGGTAAACGCTCTCACAATTAAATAGCGTGCTTCAATCTGTCTCTCTTCTCCAGCGGGTTGGGCTAATCCAAAATAAGTGAAAACAAGGGGGTGTTCTGAAGACAGACTGTTACCTGTGAAACAGGGGTGCTCTGAAAACACCCCCATTAGCAATAAGTGCTCTCCACCTGATGAAATGAACACGGCCAAACTGATGAAATGAACGCGGCCAAACGGATGAAATGAACGCGGCCAAATAATTAAATGAACGCTGCAAAAAATCGACCAATCAGAATTTTGGTCGAGCCAGAACATATCGACTAATAATCGACTAATCGACTGGGAGATTACAGCCCTACTTGTTGGTTTACTTTAAAGTCACATTTGAGATGTTTTGATGTGAGATTTTGCAAGATTTCCCGTGTTCACAGACGGGACTCTATTATTTGTGAATGGAATCTGTTTGTGTGTGGTGTGCTTTCCTGGTCACATCGCGGCACTCCACACACTAGAGGAACAAAATGGTTAAATCAATGATCTCTTATCATCATGTTTGTGGTCTCTCACATTTTGAAAATCTTATAAGAGTTTAAAAATCTTTTAGTGTGGCCTAGGGATGTGACGGTGAGGAAATTTTCCCACCGGTTAATTGATGTGTGACAACACCGGTAATACCGGTATCACCGGCGGAGGCTTTTAAATCTAAAGTAACATGCACACTACAGCTCTGAACTGAAAACGCGCCAGTGCGCGCACACCGTGAATGACAGCTCGTCTGTAAATGCGCGCTCTGTGAGGCCATGGGTGCGTCTCAATCAGTTCCCTAGTTCAGTAGTCAGGGCACTGATCAAGCATTGATCAGTCTATGATTGAGATGCACACCATGAATGAATGACAGTTCGTCCCCTTGTTTATACTCGACGCGCCCGCACGAGCGCGAGGGTGCGCGCGGCAAAAAATAAATGCGCGGAGCCAGGCGAAAGTAAACAATGCGCGCTCTGTACGGCCGTGCACATTTTACTTTCAGTTTTGAATTAGCGCCAATTCGGCTGCGGGTTGCTTGAATTGTGGGTTCATTAGCCTATTATTTTTAATGAAAAACACAACAACAAAACAAATGACAAACTCCCTTAAATAGGCGCTTTTACGTTTCGCTTTGAAACCAAATCTTCCGCGATCATCTCAGTCTGCTCCTCACTCTTAAATCTGATGAATGACTCCTGCCGCTGCCGAGACTCACGGTCGGATCCTGCTTTATTAAGCAGATACGTTCAGTTTTTATTTGTATTGTCTGTTCTCTAACTGAACTAAATTATTTTATTACTATAAAAAAATCAAAAAGACGGTGGGCGGTGCCACGGTGGGCAAGTGATGTAACCGGTGTTGAGTCTGGACACCGGTAACACCGGCAACACCGACTATTGTAGCAAGCCTAGTGTGGCCCCAGGCAGTGGTTCTACAATAACTTTATGAAGTGGTGAGAATAGTTTTTGTGCCCAAAATAAATCAAAATAGCGACTTTATTCAACTTTATTCTTGGTCTCAGACGTGAACTCACGAAGCACCACTTGGCATAGTGCTCAAAATGGTGCTAAAGTGTGCATTTCATGGATACCTGAACTGTGCTTGACGTCATTTTCTCGTGCATGCGTATGCGCGAGAAAATAACGTCGAGCACAGTTCGGGTATCCATGAAATGCACACTTTAGCACCATTTTGAGCACTATGCCAAGACCTAAAGCACAATCAATGTAGAATTCAACAGCTTAGATACGGCGCGTCTTCCTCTGCTTGTAAACAAAGTTCCTCGCTTCCGAGTCATGTGTCAAAACGCCGGCTCTATTCTCGCGCATGCGTCATGGTGCGTCGTGAGTTCACGTCTGAGACCAAGAATAAAGTTGAATAAAGTCGCTATTTTGATTTTTTCTACGCACAAAAACTATTCTCGTCGCTTCCTAAAATTATTGTAGGACCACTGTAGTGAGATGGACTTTGTAACAACGTCTTTAGTACCTTTTATGGGTCTTGTGAGTGTAAATTTCGTTGCTGCCAATGGAGGCCTTTTTGAGCCATCGGATTTCAACTCAAATATCTTCATTTGTGTTCCGAAGATGAACGGAGGTCTTACGGATGACGAACGACATGAGGGTAAGTAATAAATGACAGAATTTTCATTTTTGGGTGAACTAACCCTTTAAAGGGTAACTCAACCTCAGGTCAGAGCCTAACTCCACCCACTGGCAATATTTGAAAATGCTGGAAAAGTGGGCAGAACCCAGCGGAGACAGAGGGGATGAACCGAGGGCGGGGCTGAGCGGGGGTGCACCAGAGACCCGCAGTGACAGATTGAGGGACAGCTGCCAGACTCGCAAAGATGGAGAATGACTGGAGTGACGCCAGTATCTTTGCAACAGAGCGGTCATTCGAAGTAGAGGACTTTTCTCCCCCAACTTCACCTGAAGTGGAGGAGGGTGAATTGTCTGTAGACACAGGGCCAGAGCCTTATCAATTCAAGCCACTGGCTCAAACTGCGTTAACTCCCGATGCCGATGATGTTTAGCGAAGCAGCAGCACAAGAGAGAATGAGACCACTGACCTAATCTATGAACAGTCAAATTTTTATACTGAATGCTACTAAAAATAGATCAGATACATGCGATTGTATTTTCATTCAAATTAACTGAATCAATAGGCAGCGCAGGACCAATAAGTTCAAACCTAATAGCTTATTATGAACAGATTTCCTCAAATAAAAGTTAGACTATATTCGCCAGCACGTTAAGGTATTGTTGTTCACTACCACAGCAACCACTTGCGTGTCAGGGTTTGAAACATAGACTGCAAAAAAGGTTTGAAAGAGCGTCTCATGTATGAAAAGTATCTGTACATATGACGGGCGGCAGAAATATCACAAGAAAAGCCTGACGTGTACTGACAACTGCATTATTTAACCATATTTTCTTCATTAGAATGTTGATAGCAAGTGTCAAGTGAGTTTCATTCATAATGTTTCTACTTTATGTAACATGAGAGTTCATACTTGAGAGTTTCATACTTCATGCCGTTCGCATGTGTCGCACGTTTGTAACGTGTAGGAGTCTTTATTGACTCTGTGTACATTTGTGAATTGCTGTATATATACAGTGAAGAAAATAAGTATTTGAACACCTTGCTATTTTGCAAGTTCTCCCACTTGGAAATCATGGAGGGGTCTGAAATTGTCATCGTAGGTGCATGTCCACTGTGAGAGACATAATCTAAAAAAAAAAATCCAGAAATCACAATATATGATTTTTTAACTATTTATTTACAGCTGCAAATAAGTATTTGAACACCTGAGAAAATCAATGTTAATATTTGGTACAGTAGCCTTTGTTTGTAATTACAGAGGTCAAACGTTTCCTGTAGTTTTTCACCAGGTTTGCACACACTGCAGCAGATGCCATATGCCCCAGAAGCCTCTGAAACTGTTTCAGTGGAACCGCACTCTTGCTCTCGATTTGACGGAGGCAAGTCAGCAGAGACTGCGCACGCTCGCTCGTAAGCTGCGCGCACATGGCGACCGAGTCGATATCCATACCGAGAAAGGAGATCCTCTGCACGGGGCAAAGTTTGCTCTTCTCCCAGTTGACCCGAAGCCTAAGTGCTGGAGCCTTAGGTCTCTGTGTTCGCAAACCTGTGCTCGAGAGTGACTCATTATGAGCCAGTCGTCGAGGTAGTTCAGGATGCGAACCCCGTGCTGCCTGAGTGGCGCAAGGGCTGCCTCGACAATCTTTGTGAAGACACGAGGGGACAGAGCTAGCCCGAATGGGAGGACTGCGTACTGATATGCCCGCTCCTCGAAAGCAAAACGTAGGAACGGTCTGTGTCGAGGTAGGATGGACACATAGAAGTAGGCGTCCTTCAGATCGACCACTGCAAACCAATCTACTGGACGAACGCATTCGAGAAGGCGTTCGCACCAACATCAGGAACAGAAGCCTGTGAAGGGATCGGTTCAAGACGGGCAGATCCAGGATTGGCCATAACCCACCGGTTTTCTAGGGTACAATGAAGTAAGGGCTGAGGAAGCCGGACTTCATTTCGGCTGGAGGGAAAGGCTCGATCACATCCTTCGCCAGTAGGGTGGCAAGCTCCGCACGCATGACTGGGGAATTAGGCCCCATCATGGTGGGCGGACTCCCCAGAAGCGGGGAGGAGCCTGTGCGAACTGAATCGCGTAGCCGAGCCTGATGGTCTTCGCGACCCAGAGGACAGTCCCGGAAGCTGAAGCCAGGCTCCCAGGAACTGACCAGCGGGGTCACTCGAACCACAGACGTACCCCGTGTGGGGCAGCAAGGCAGCGTGACTGGCCCAGACGTGGGAGGCGTAGCGTCCCGGTGTGGGGGCACAGTCAGCAGCTGCGTCCTGACAGAGGAGACCAGGGAAGGATGCACGTTCCACTGGGGTCTGCTCTGAGAGAAGGCTGGCGAGAGAGAGGGACGAGAGCGGCACGGACCAGAGGCTTAGGATAGCCACGCCACGTCGAAGCCCTCCGTGGACACCGTAGTGCACAACAGAGTGTTCAACAGAGGGGGGGACCCTAGTGTACCCTTGGCCGCGGCCCCATTGAGGGCAGAGGAGGCAGAGGAGGCCACCAAACGGTCACGGGAAGCACGGGGACTTCCAAGACCGCGTGATCTCCTCATGCATCTCGGGAGCGAAAGGCATTGGGGGCGGGGCCCAACAGCTGTCAGGTGCCGCCCCCAAAAACCAATCGCGCAACCACGAGCGCTCGTGACAGGGCGGAGTTCCACACCAGCCCGAAGCTCGCGGCTGCCCGAGATAACATGGCTGTCAACTCTAGATCGGATATGGCAGCGCTGACACACCCGACGGCGGAGCACAGCCTAATCATCATCCCCAAAGGACTCTAGCCCACCTTGACCAACATCTCGCTGCTATCTGGAGTGTGAATGAAACGAACGGGGCGTCAGAGACGGTCCCGCCGCTTCAGTCCAGCACTCGCGGGAAGCGATGTGCGAGAGGGGGGCGTGGCCCGAGGAATGATCGTCGGGGTTCTTAATACCACGGCACCGCCCTTAGGTCACCCTGGCCACCAGCCAAAGTACCACCTCTCTCGGAGGCGGTAGATTGGGGTGTGGCAGAGGGGACTCTCTCTCCTCACGGAGATCACTGAGTCTCGACCGCGACATCGCGATGGTCATGTTCCCGCAGTGGGAACATGACACATCCACAAACACTGCCCGAACGTGCTGAAGCCCAAACACATCGAGCAGTGAATGTGCCCATAGACAGCAACGGAGATCGATCACACCCGGAAGTGCATGGGCGAACCGTCTTGAAAAAGACGTGCCATGCGCAAGCTCTTTTTGTGAGAGGAAAGCTCTGCAGAGTGCCGAAGTGCCCAGGGAATACACACACAGCTGTTGCAGATCACTGCACAGATCAGCAGGCAGGCAATGTGAGATCGCTGGAACACGGCGTCACACCAACACCCTGGAGAACCGCTCGTCTCGAATACTGAAGAGAAGACTTCAGAATTCAGGCTTGTAGGAGTGAAGAGATGCTCTTGGCTCCAAAGCAGAAACATAATGCGATGTTGCCAGCGCACTTCCTTATATACCCACACGGTGGGGCATTGGCACTGCCATTGGGCGTTGTTAGACTCCTCGAAGGTAATTGGCTTCTAAGCGAAACCCCCATTCGTTAGTCACTAACATTACGTCGTAGTGGCTGAACGAAAGGGAACTGAAAACACACCGTAGACTCAAATTTTCATACAAATTTCAAGCTCCAAAAAGGACATAAAAAACACCATAAAGCAGCATAAGATTATTCACTAGATGTGGTCACTATGAATTGCCATTGCAAACCCTAGCGTCTAAAAGTTTGAGGTTGGTTAGATTTTTGTAATGTTTTTAAAAGAAGTCTCTTCTGCTCTTTCTGCTGCTGCTTTTTGTGAATATGGGACTGCTTATAATCAACATTATGAGGCCAATCATACACCTGGCGCAATGCAACGGCAGGCACAATGCAAGTGTCTTTTGCAGTGTTAACAGTGTATATTTTTCGTCAACAACCTTTTTTCACTGACGAAAACGAGACGATAACTAAATAAAAACTAGTGTTGGTTGACAAAAACTATAACGAAAATCAAATGTCATTTTCGTCAACAAATAAAAACGAGACGAAAATGTTAGGGAGGGACGATTAGGGTAGAGATTCAGTCAGAACTGATGTCCTGTGTAACAGATGCGCACATTTGATTTGAACGTGCTGATCTAACCGCTGGAGAACACGGCGCTGTTGTGCGCTCTACACTACAGGCTCACTCACGCATCCCCAATCCAGCGCTCCAGAGCGGCTCACTATCAATGAATAACACACATTTATGCCAGGCAATTGTTTATGAACTAATGCTGGTGAATTATGACAATGTTTACTTTATGATGTTTATATAGTAATGTGTTTTAGACGGTTGTAACAATGCATATTTTATCTCTTCATCTGAACTTGAATGAGCTCCTGCAACTGCAATAGTAAGGCGAGATTTCAAAATAAGAGTCCCGGTGTATTTCCAGCTGGTTTATAATTAAAAGTCACGCATTATATATTCGTTTTTGCTTACACAATAAACTGTATTTAATTTAATTCCCATTTAATTCATAGTCAGGAGGAAAGACCAGTATTTGACACATATTAAATAAAGTATCAGGGTTATAATAGTTAACTAAAACCATTAAAAAACAATCTTCGTTACTTGAAATTAAATAAATGTTAACTGAAATAAAATAAATAAATAAACAAACTTATTTGAAGCTTTAGCTTAACATGATATACTAACTAAAACAGAAATACAAAGTTATACAACTATATAGATGTTTTTAAAAACAAACAAAAAAGTGAAGCTCTTTCGTGTATTTTTAATGTCAAAAACAAAATGATGTCAAAATGTCAGTTCAAGTGACAGTCGGTTATGTAATGCTTAAATACTTAATGTATTATAATTTAACTAAACTCATTAGATTTTAGGAGACTAAATCTACTGTAGATTTAGTCGACTAAAATCTTATGATATTTAGTCGACTAAAACTAGACTAAAATTAAAAACAATTCAGGTGACTAAATATATAAATATATATGACTAAAACTAAATGGCATTTTAGTCAAAAGACTATGACTAAAACTAAATCAAAATATGCTGTCAAAATTAACACTGCTCTTTTGCTAGTTTCAGCCTGACGCAGTTATCATTTTCATGTCCAGCGTCACGTTGTATAAATAGCAAATGAACACGTGCCCATCTGTTCACCCATGGGCATGCTGGTCTGAAAACCAGGTGTGTTCAGGTGCATTGTTGGAGTGTTTCTATTTTGAGGAAACTGAAAACAACTGCGGCATTGAACAACTGAAACCTTTTAAAGTCAATAGTGCAGTATTTTTTGTGTTATTTAAAGGGCTTGTAAAGGAAATGGGAGATGAGACTCTGATTGGTTTATTGCACGTTACACCCAAAACACCCATGACTCATTAAGAAACTAGGCACAACCTTTTTAAACCATGCGCCTGGCACGCCAACGTTTTTTCCGTGGTTAAACTAGCAAAAGTGGATTTGGACCACACTAAGTGCAACTGAACTTAGGGTTCAGACCATGCACTCAGATCCTTAAAATAGGGCCCTATAAGTGAAAATTAAGGAACATATTAAAATAATAAAAAATCCAAGTCATGAGCCCTTTCATTTCTTTAAAATAAATAAATAAAAATCTTATTTACTCCAAACTTAAGAGTGCTAGTCTCTGGAAAAGAGCTCTGTAAAGATTCTTTAAAATTTCTCCACAGAAAAAATAACAACATGTAGGTTTGACATGAATGACATGAGGGTCAGTAAATAATGATATAATTTTGGGTGAACTGTCCCTTTAAATCAGCACATCAAGCGCACAGACACACAGGGCTGAAGCTGGTATCTCATGCAGTATTTGATCAGCTGCTCATTTTTTCAATCATGGCTCAAAGAAATTCAAATCAGCTCACTGAATTACTGCCAAACAGAAGACAAGGCAATGGACATGCTAAGCAAGTCTATTATTTATCCACAGAACACACGTTGTGCTAATGTTGAGTGCCATAGTTGTGCATATGTGCACATGTACTCACTCCTGGTGTTTTGCGTTTTCGAGCGGGTCGTCCGACTCTTCGTGTTGGTGTGTCAGTCACTCTGTCTTCATGTGTGACCTCACACACTTCCTGTTCCGCCTCTGGACTCTAAAACAAACAGACAAACAAACATGTCAACAAATACACTCACACACACTTTTTCTTTTCTCTTTCATTAGTAACACCGGCTCAAAAACTGCTTTATACTATGAGAATATATTCTCTCTAAAATACTCTATAAAATGTACTTTCTCGCAAATATTGATTATCAGCAACAATGATAATTGCTTTAGCAAACACCAAATAAATAGACGTCAAAATGACAAAAAGTCAATAAAATTAAATAGAATTGATTATTATTATTATTTTTTTTATAATTGAAAATAAGTTGGTATTTCATAAAATAACATTTTATACAATACAATACAATTTTATGAAACAAAATATTAATTATAAATAAAATATAATTCAATTAATTAAAATGTAACAAAATGAAATAACAAAAAAGTATTATTAAGGACTTTGGTCTATAAGAATAAAATACAAATAATTTGAAGAACTTTATATTAATATTTCCAGATTCACACACACACACACACACACACACACACGATCCGTCTGGACTCTCTCAGTGGGGATCCAGTCGGATAAAGAGAGAGGCAGCGGTTACTAAGGTGAAAATACTGCTTAGCAACTGTCTCCAGGAGGTCATGATGCTGCTCTCCTGAACAAAACCATGAGGTCATTTCCCTGGCAACAATCCTGGCAACCATGTGCCCACTAATGTTATTTATCCACTAGTCCTATCACACACAACACACTGTGCAGATATAATTCATGAACTCTCCTCTCTCTCTCATAAATCGTTCTGTCGAAACCTTTGAATCAGTCCCCAAAGGTCAAGGGTCACCAGGGGAGTATTTCTACAAATGAGAGGGTGTAAAACAGCCTGAATGGATGTTAATAGTCATTAAACATTAACCTCAAGTCCATCAGAGATATGAAAACCCCAAACCATCCACCAGTAAACAAGACATGGTCTCCACTGATCTGTGTCCATATTAGACCAATCAAAGATTTCGGCCTCAGTCAAAAGGGAATACCTGTTTTCATGACTGAAATAATTATTTATTTACTTATTTTGAATTTATAATGTTACAAAATATTTTTTATTTTAAATGAACGCTATTCTTTTGAACTTTCTATTCATCAAAGAATCCTGGAAAAATGTATGACAGACAGACGATAGATGGACACAGACAGACAGACAACAGACAGAAAGATAGACAGACAGACACAGACAGACAGACAATAGATAGATAGACACAGACAGACAGAAAGAAAGATAGATAGATAGACAGACAGATAGACAGACAGACGATAGATAGACAGACAGACAACAGACAGAAAGATAGACAGACAGACACAGACAGACAGACAATAGATAGACAGACAGACAACAGACAGACAGACGATAGATAGACAGACAGACGATAGACAGACCACAGATAGACAGACAGACGATAGATAGACAGACAGACGATAGATAGACAGACCACAGATAGACAGACAGACGATAGATAGACAGACAGACGATAGATAGACAGACCACAGATAGACAGACAGACGATAGATAGATAGACAGATAGATAGACCGACAGACAGACAGACAACAGACAGATGATAAATAGATAGACAGAGAACAGATAGACAGACAGACAGACAGACGATAGATAGACAGACAGACGATAGATAGACAGACAGACGATAGATAGACAGACCACAGATAGACAGACAGACGATAGATAGACAGACAGACGATAGATAGACAGACAGACAACAGACAGAAAGATAGACAGACAGACACAGACAGACAGACAATAGATAGACAGACAGACAACAGACAGACAGACGATAGATAGACAGACAGACGATAGACAGACCACAGATAGACAGACAGACGATAGATAGACAGACAGACGATAGATAGACAGACCACAGATAGACAGACAGACGATAGATAGACAGACAGACGATAGATAGACAGACCACAGATAGACAGACAGACGATAGATAGATAGACAGATAGATAGACCGACAGACAGACAGACAACAGACAGATGATAAATAGATAGACAGAGAACAGATAGACAGACAGACAGACAGACGATAGATAGACAGACAGACGATAGATAGACAGACAGACGATAGATAGACAGACCACAGATAGACAGACAGACGATAGATAGACAGACAGACGATAGATAGACAGACCACAGATAGACAGACAGACGATAGATAGATAGACAGATAGATAGACCGACAGACAGACAGACAACAGACAGATGATAAATAGATAGACAGAGAACAGATAGACAGACAGACAGACAATAGATAGACAGACAGACAATAGATAGATAGACAGACAACAGACAGACAAGAGATAGACAGACAGACAGACAACAGACAGATGATAAATAGATAGACAGAGAACAGATAGACAGACAGACAGACGATAGATAGACAGACAGACAATAGATAGATAGACAGACAACAGACAGACAAGAGATAGACAGACAGACAACAGACAGACAGACGATAGATAGATAGACAGACAATAGATAGACAGACAGACAGACAAACAGACAGAAAGATAGACAGACAGACAACAGACAGACAGACGATAGATAGATAGACAGACAATAGATAGACAGACAGACAGACAAACAGACAGAAAGATAGACAGACAGACAGAAAGACAGATACTGTAGATAGACAGACAGACAGAAAGATAGGTAGACAGACGATAGATAGATAGACAGACAGACAGAAAGACAGATACTGTAGATAGACAGACAGACAGAAAGATAGGTAGACAGACGATAGATAGATAGACAGACAGAAAGATAGACAGACAGACAGACAGACAGACAGACGATAGATAGACTGCCAGAAAGATAGACAGACAGATGGACGATAGATAGACAGATAGATAAACAGACGATAGATAGACAGATAGACATACAGATGATCGACAACAGACGATAGATAGACTGAAAGATAGACAGACAGACAGACAGACGATAGATAAACAGATAGATAGATAGATAGATAGATAGATAGATAGATAGATAGATAGATAGATAGATAGATAGATAGATAGATAGATAGATAGATAGATAGATAGATAGATAGATAGATAGATAGATAGATAGATAGATAGATAGATAGATAGATAGATAGATAGATAGATAGATAGATAGATAGATAGATAGAATAATTCGTTTTTTTGTGAGTTGCTTCTAGTATAAACTACAGTATAAACACATGACTCAGTATTTTACAGTTTTTATCAGTATAGTAGAATATTACATCAGAACATCAGAGCACCGGAGACATTTTGTGTCTGGTTTTGTCATCTCCAGATTATTTCGGTCATCAGCGGGTTATTTTGGGCCACTGCTGTTGCCAAGCAACGAGACTGGGCCGAGAACAGGAGGAAGTTCCCTGTTGCAACGAGTCTGCTGGGTCCTGCACCTCTCTCTCTCTCTCTCTCTCTCTCTCTCTGTCTCTGTCTCTTCCTTCTACATATTCCATCTCTAGGTAGAGTATTAAAGCTAACACACATATAGGCTGAAATGACTGATTCCAAAAGGGTTTTTTCAAAGCGATGCCATTGAAGAAGCATTCTGGGATCCCTAAAAAAACCTTTAAGAGAACAGTTCTTAAAAGAACCTTAGATAGAACTATAGATGACAATTAAAAACCTTGTACAGATGGCAAATTAAATAAATTCAAAACTATATATAATATTTATACATCTATAATAAAAATCTGAGTATCATCATTATAATAATTCCATAATGCTCAATGCCCAATATATAAAAAGGTCACATTTTAAAGGGATAGCTCACCCAAAAATGAAATGTTGATGTTTATATGCTTACCCCCAGGGCATCCAAGATATAGGTGACTTTGTTTCTTCAGTAGAACACAAATGAAGATTTTTAACTCCAAGCGTTGCAGTCTGTCAGTCGTATAATGCATGTGAATGGTAACAAAATCTATGAGAGTAAAAAAAACATCCAAATTAAACCCTGCGGCTCGTGGCGACACATTGATGTCTTAAGACACGAAACGGTCGGTTTGTGCGAGAAAAATATCATTTTTTACCTCTAATAATGTCCAACAGCCTTGAGCGTGCGATCACTTCCAGTGAGTGAGGTCTGTACACGATCTGGCGTAGTTTCGTGATCATATTTGATTTTAATTTGGATTTGTCTGTGCATGTTTTTTTTACTCTCATAGATTTTGTTACATGCATTATACGACTATCACACTGCAACGGTTGGAGTTAAAAATCTTAATTTGTGTTCTACTGAAGAAACAAAGTCACCTATATCTTGGATGCCCCGGGGGTAAGCGGATAAACATCAAATTTTCATTTTTGGGTGAACTATCCCTTAAAGCCTTATTCTTCATGACCATATTCTACATCCCTTAATACTACTCAATACCTAACAACTACCTTACTAACTATTAGTAATTAGGAGTTCATTGAGACAAACGTCGTAGTTAATAGTGAGAATTGGGCCCTAAACTAAAGTGTGACCGAATAAAGCATATTGAGGACAAACACTGAATGTTTGTGTGCTCCTTTATGCAAGCACAAGCTTTTAAACGGGTCGATTTTCTCTGCCAAAGCAAACACTATCTGATCGCTGCCATAAATACTATATCAGCCAATAAATAACTTCAGCCGGGTTCACAGAGGACATGTGAATGAGCAAAGCAATAAAATACAACACAAACAACACACACACACACACACACACACCCATGATCTTTTGCTCTGTTCAAGATTGATTATTAAATCTCTAGTAACTGATTCACCTGTTCAACAGACCAAAGTTGGTCCAAAGTTAATGAAAACCGGACAGAAAACCAGTTCACCCCCCAACTAGTTCAAAAGATTATCAGTCTGTTCTGTCACAAACTCACTTTTGTTTCGATTTAGGTGTAAACGGACTCTCTTCCCCACAAAATACACTCTAATACCAATTCACCTTCAATGTGACATGAAACTCTACCACATGCCTCACCTCACATGACTTCAAGCCGCATAAATCAGTCGGGCAAGGCTTTCTGATCACTGTAAGGCCAGCGTACATAAACTACGGTAAACGTGCGCTGGTCCAATAGCTGAAAACAGATTTATAATAACTGAACGGCCGTTAAACTGAAAGAGGAGTGCGGAGCAGGAAAATGAAGAGTTACGGAGAGTTACTAGAGCGTTCCTACACACCCACAGTCGTAACCTCAATGACACTGCAGTGGTTCTCTCGGGATTCCTGAGGTCAGTGGGACTGTTAAATCTCTGATGGGTTCCAGGTTAATGTTCATCAGTGATTTTAATGAGTTTCCCTAATCATTTATGTGGTTATTTTGCCTGCTGATTCCAAAGATGGGCCATTTTAATTATCGACTAGCTCAGGGGTGAGATTTTATTTGTTTAGTGTTAGTTCTGTGGCTCTGCATGCACACAACAACAAAAATGCTACAATAACATCAAGTCAAAAGCAATAATATTAGATTATTGAAACTAAAATGGCACACTTGCCTTACACCTTAACGTACAGCTGTAATAATATATGAGTGCACGACATTGATGCTGCGTCCGAAATGGCATACTGTACAGCAGGTACTACAGTTGGTTTGAAATACATTCTATATAGAACGAAATTTGAATTCTATATGGCATGGAATACTACATTCGCCATGTTGTCACTGTCACATGACCTACAGCATCGGCTGTGTTGCTTCACTACCGTTCACAAATCCTCTCCTGTGGCCTCATGGGATAGTAAAGTGTCCACACTGTAAAATCGAATTAGTTAGACTTACTTAAAAAAGCATGCAAACCGATTGCCTTAAAAAAAACCAAGTGAAATAGGAATAGTATGTTGTGCTAACAAATTCTTAGTTAGTATAGTTCACTTACACAAGAGTTCTAGTAATTAAAAAAGAACTGTAGAGAGTACTTGATCTTTTACTTTAGATTTACTCTTGACTTAGAATAGCTACCATTGTTGTGTTTTGTTGCTAAATGTTGAAGTGTCAGACTCAAGCATGGTCAACTGCAAGATATTGTTACAAATATAGAGGGATTATATCAACCCAATTAAAAGTTCCACAGGTGATGATGTAAGTGTTAGCACTAAAATTGTAAACGATCATTATACGACATAAAGGGAAATATTACATAGGTTAATTTTAAAAGGTGACCTTCATTTCTGACTAAATCATTAACTATAGTTCAGTCAGGACCACTTTTGAGAATGAAATTTATTGACAATCTTTGATTTGGCGAAAGGCTTAGGCTCAAAGATGCTCGAGCTGCCATACAAGACAGCTTGAGATACATCCCTGAAACATAATCCCCAGCCTTCTTAATAACCAAAAGTTTCTTAGCACGTATTTACATAAAGAGATACAATGATGACAATAGATTTCTACACAGAATCCAATACTCTATAATAAAGATACTAGGAGGTGAAGGGGTGGAGGTGGGTGTAAATGTCTGTGCGACAGACTGAGGAACATGAGTTTGAATGAGCTTAAATACTATAGTTGATTAGAGTAGGTGGAGTAACAAATCAGCTGAGCGTCAGCTGACATCATTTAGCGATCAGTGGTCTGCCTGAACTACGCTTGAATTCCATTCGATCACTCAAGCTCCATTTAATTATTCAGTCAGAAGCTAGGTCAACATTTAAAAGCAACCTATTTACTACTTCTCTTCCTTTGAAACTAAATAACTGATTTCTTGTTGCATCGCTGCATTAATAGGAACAGAGTTATAATAATATTTATGTTTCAAGTGCCCAACCAAAGTGAATACTGATCACCATAATGGTGAGGTTTTTTTTTTTTTGCTTGACAAAATGGCACTCAAACCAATCAATTAATCTTAACTTGGGTTTTCTGAATAAACAATGTGAATAGTACAGATTATTAGATTTTTACAATTAAGTTAAGACATTAAGTAACGTAAACTAAAAAGTGTTAGTTAGAAGTAGGTCATCTGGGTACTTTTCGCATACCTTTTTTATGAATAGCCTACTACGAATTCGGACATACTACTTGGCTCAAATACTGTTTTTCGGCTACTATATAGTATGGAAGTAGGCAAGATTCTCTGGAAAAAGTTATTTACCTAATTTACTTAATGCGTAAATATGTATAGGCTATAATGAGATGGAAAAGCCTTTAATATGATGTCTATTATGAAGGTCTTTCATTCTTGGTGCTGTTTAACTCTATAAGCGACTGACATACTCAAAACAAAACACTCGGTTATAGTCCACAAACGCTTCGTTGATTTTTAAGGGAACGTCCTTGTTTTGTCACTTCTACACGCAATAAAAGCAATATAAGAGGGCTTTCTTTTCATTTATATGTAGGCTAGGGATGGCTCGATACCACAATTTTGGCTTCGGTACGGTACCACAATCTAATACCGAAGTACTGATATTAAGTCGATACCATACAGGGTCTGAATTTTGGCACGGATATTGCTCATCATTTTACTCACTCTCGCAAGTTTGGGGTTTATAAAGCGTGAAATTGTTTATTATTAAATGAAACACATCAAATCAGTCATTTGAAAACTTTCTTGTGAGAAGTAATTTCAGCAATACACTCTAAAAAAAAAAGGTTCTATAAGGCACCAAAAATGGTTCTTGGCTCGTAATCATAGGGGAACCTTTTTAAGTGCTATATAGCACCAATTTTGGTGCTTTAGTGGTTCTTCAGCGGTTCTTCAGAGGTTCTTCACCGGTCCTTTGACTAAGGTGCTATATAGCACCGCTAACTATGGTGCTATATAGCACCGCTACCATATACAGAACGTGTTAAGATATGGTGCTATATAGCACCAAAAGTGGTTCCTCTATGATTACGACGAAGAACCATTTTTGGTGCCATATAGAACCTTTTTTTTTTTAGAGTGTACTCCCTTCCCTAGCTCTCAAAATGATTAAATTGCTTCAAAAAGACATCGCACCTGCACTATAAAAGCACTCTGCAAGCTCCGATTCAACACTTTCACTTTCGTTTCAGGACAGCTGACGGAAATCACAGTCCACGTCTTTTTAAACCTTGCCAATTTGAACATGCAAGCGATTTTATAGCATTTCGTAATTCATGGGATGGGAGCTCTTTAAGAGAGTTTTCTTTGCGCTCATACCAACAAAGCATACACAGGCCTAAAGAGCTTGCGTATTCCAAATTAAGTTGTTTTTCCTTAGTCAAATACACACAAAATTATGTAAACAAATGTCCATCTTTAGTGAGTTACAGTCGGTTATGTCTTACACGAATGTAAATAGTGCAATAGTAGCCTGCTATGCATGCAAATATGATGAAATCTAAACGTCATTGGTTCAAAAAACGAACGCTGGAGATTTCATTATATTTAAACGATACAATCTTATGTATGTGCGTTGATCAGCGTTACAAGAAAATAATTGTCTAATCTTTTGATTTATGCACTCACCTGTCTATCTATCTCTTAATGTCTTGTACAAGTCAGGATGGGCAAGTGACCAATGCTTGGCAAGGTTTGATGGTTCTTCATCAGTTCTATAAGCAAAGTTCCAAATTTCACGTCTACTCCTTTCTTTATTTATTAGTTTTGGGGCGTGGTGAGTGAGATTCAACTGATGTATTCATTTTGTTCTATGTTGCCACATTTGGCAGTTTCACGTCAGTTTGGGTGGCATCAACTTCGGAACAGCAGCATATACCAAAATGAGCAAAAACATGATATCGTACCGTTTGAAATAAAAAAAGACCTGGCAAATTTCCCTTCCAGCACTCCTTGCAGCTAAATTACAGTTAATTTCTTTAACTTCGGTTGATTGCCCAGTGGTGAAACACTCTTTGAGGATTTGGAATCAATTCAGGAAATCATTTGATTTTCAGGATCCTTCTCTTCTCAGCCCTGTTGCCCATAATCATTTTTTCTCTACTTCAATGCATGATGGTTCATTTAGGATTTGGTCCGACAAGGGGATAAAAAGTTTCAAAGACCTATTTATTGATAACTTATTTGCTTCCTTTGATCAGTTATCGCTACATTTTGGTCTTGTCAAGTCAGATTTCTTTAGAGTCTTGCAAGTAAGACATTATGTCAAGTCAGACTTCCCAGAGATGCCTTCTGAAAACCCTTTGGATAGTTTCCTTTCATGTAATATATTAACAAAGGGCTCAATTTCTATTATCTATAATTTAATAACCAATCTGACATCTTCCCCTTTAGATAAAATTAAGAGGGCATGGGAGGAAGACCTTGATAGACCACTCTCTGAAGACACATGGAACTGTGTTCTTAAGTTGGTCCACTCATCATCAATGTGTGCTCGGCATTCACTTATACAGTTTAAAGTAGTACACAGAGCGCATATATCCATAGTTAAATTAGCTCAAATGTTCCCTGGTACTAGTCCCTTGTGCAATAGATGTCATGGTGCTGAGGGATTATTAATTCACATGTTCTGTCCCAAATTAGAGCGCTACTGGCGATCGATTTGTCATACCCTTTCTGCAGTTCTTCAGTACAGATTAGAGCCAGACCCTATGGTGGCATTATTTGGTGTTGCTCCAGAGGAGTCATGGCTATCAGCATCATTGTGTAAAGTCCTTGCTTTCTCTTCTTTGCTAGTCCGTAGAGCAATACTATTAAAGTGGAAGGATCCCTTTCCACCTAGTCATACTCTGTGGATTAAAGATATGATGTCTTGTCTCTGCCTTGAAATAATTAGGTATTCATTAAGAGGATCGGAAAAACAATTTGTTTAAGATGTGGCAACCTTTTATCGACTTTGTTGATAAGTCTGACTAAATGATGCCCTATTATTGACTGTTTAATTTTTGCAATTTTATTTTGTGGCGAGCAGCAAGGCGGAGGGACCGTGAGAGCGGATGGGCGCCAGCTGTGCGCTGCAGCGGTCTCGTGTCTCTCGGAGGAGTGACGGGAGTATAAAGGAGGAGCGACAACAGTGAAGGACGAGAGAGGACCAGGCCTGGGATTTTGCGTTGTGTTTTATTTACGTTTTGTTTTTGTATGTCCGCCATTTTATTTTGTGTTGATTTGATTCATTAAACGTGTTTGAAGATTCGCCGGTTCCCGCCTCCTTCTTCCCATACGAACACACTGCGTTACATATTTATTTTTATTGTATTTGTTTATTTTCTTTTTATTTATTTCTTCAAATGTATGTGATACTCTTATATTGTGTTTTTTTGCTTATCTGTTTCTTTATTTAGCTATTTAGAATTATTAGCGTTATTGGGGGTGAGGGTTGGGGATTGTTAAATGTGATTTATATTGTAAAAATCAATAAAAAAAACTTTGAAAGAAAAAAAGACCCGCACCTTTTAGTTACTGTTGCTATGTCCGACAAGCCATGGCGCTCTCACACCACACACACGTTCTCACGTAGAGAAAATACATCGTGGAGAAAAGTGGACACTGACAACACGCCGACAGACAGGACAGAGCAAGTTACTTTTGATTTGAAACAAAGTCTCAACTTTGAAATTGTCATTTTGTAAAGAAATTTAAATAATAAATACCGTTTTTTGGCTCTTTAATGTGTCGTAATCGCTGTAGCGCCTCAGTAAAAGCTGCTTGTGAACCGATTATCTCTTCCTTCTAGTTCATTGATAAGCATAAATGAACACTAAAAGAAATGTTGTTTCAACCGCGGAAAGGCGTCATTACACACCGTTTTTCCAAGTTCAAGTCCACCGACGTTAATCTACCCCGACTGCTTTGTCGGACAAAACGGCAGATTCGGCGATGTGATTGGTCAGATCGCCTGTCAATCAAACTTGCGGCGAAGGGGTAATTGTGAGAGAAAAACTCGAAATTACCTTTTTATTCTGTGGCCGAGACAAGCTTCCATACATAAAATAGGCCTAGCTAAAAGATGTACCCACCTTTTTTACACAGAAATGAGAAAGCATTTTAGTGTTATCTGATATGAATAAAGAAACAATTATTTTCTCTAGCCTATAGTTTGTTTCTTTTCAACTATTTTCAAGCGTTGTTTAGTTTATAGCCTATATTTAAAGACCATTATAATGTCAATGACGGATCTTTACTACAATTTTACTACAATTCTGTCAAGACAGAAGTAGAACGATCCGTCATAATTAACAAAGTCGGATTAAGGAATCTGCGTAGTGCAAGCGCACACTTCGTTGAACATGACTGGAGCGAATTATTTTGTATCTTTTAGACAGCGTATACATGTGTTTTACTCGCAGCCTGTGTCCTTCTCACTTATGCCCGTGTCTGGCGGCCACACACACACACACACACACACACACACATTCACAAACAGAACTAGTGACTAGAGTATCTCTCTTACCGTTTTATTTGTCGTTGCGTCACAGTCCAGATCGAGAGGCATGATGAAACAAAAACACACTACAGGCCTGATCGATGCATTTGAAATCAACGCAAATGAAATAAAAGACATTAAAATGCTGAGAGACTTTTGTGGCGATGAAACTGATCCATCTTCAGACCATCAAATCCTTCTTCTCCCTGCAAAACCAAACACAACAAAGACTGTATTGATTTATGGAGTATAAATTGATTATTGGACATTAATAGTGAATGATTTGAGGAAATATTTGTTTCTGGTTAAGTCTATAAAAGCGACACATCTTATAAAAGCAACAAGTGTCTAATGTTTCCCATATTTTCACATCACGACAGTCAGAACATCATTTGTGACAAACAGCAGCCAGTTTGTGTGTGTAATGAGTAGAGTCTGTAACATGGCGGGCGCTTGAATCTCTGCCAGCTTGTCTTTGGGCTTACACGGACGCGTCGCGTCAGGATGAGGTGGCGCTGTGGAAAAAACGTCAGCGGCGTTCTCATTTATTTATAACATCTCATTCAAAAACCTCCGACATATCAGGAGAACAGTAAAAAATGAAGAAATTCCTGTCATCTTATTCTGAAATTTGTATTTGTTGAGAAATTAAGAAACTCTCAAACAAAAAATGCCATAACAACTCGTAAATGTACAATAGGATGTTTAAAATTAACAGGATTCTCTCTTCAACACACACTTTATTTGACTGCTTGAACTTTTCTGATGATGTGTCAAAGCCTTGTGGTTTTCAACCAACGCATTCAGACTGTCTGTCAACTACACTATAAAAAAAAAGGTTCTATATGGCACCAAAAACAGTTCTTGGCTCGTAATCATAGGGGAACCTTTTTTAGTGCTATATAGCACCAATTTTGGTGCTTCAGCGGTTCTTCAGAGGTGCTATATAGCACTTTAGTCAAAGAACCAGTGAAGAACCTCTGAAGAACCGCTGAAGAACCACTGAAGCACCAAAATTGGTGCTATATAGCACTTAAAAAGGTTCCCCTATGATTACGAGCCAAGAACCATTTTTGGTGCCATATAGAACAAAAAAGAGTGTACACTAGATAGGCTATTAATAACTAACATTAGGCTCTAGGTCTACATTATATAATGATTGACAGATCATTAGTTGACATAAATTAGTCAGTTTTTATAAACATCACAAAATGTAAATACACGACTCTAAAAAAAAATGCTGGGTTGTTTCAACCTATGTTTGGGTCAACCATGGATAAAAACCTGACCGTTGGTTTACATTTTTTTTTATTCAAAATTTAAACTCGACGGATGAGTTTGTCCATATTTGACCCAAACATGGGTTGAAAAACCCCCAGCATTTTTTTAATTTTTAAAGTTTATTTCTTTTTGTAGCCTTATCATCTTTTTAGGACTTTTGCTAGATTTGACATATTGGCCTACAACTTAAGTATTTTTAAACACAATGAACCGTTGGGAAAAGGAAATCCAGCCTGAACACAGATGTATCTGACACACAATAGGGCGTTTCTGATGTTGAACAATGAGTAAGTTCTAGCTTACTCTAAGTAATGTCCAAAACGTAGTATTTCTTTCAGGCACTTTTTGTAATGTTTCGCCTCGTCATGGCGGATCGCACGCATCCTGTATTTGGATAAAAGCGTCTGCTAAATGAATAAATGTAAATGTATAAATGAGTAAGTGGAACAAATTAAAGGCCTAATGTGGAAAATCACGAATGCACTCTTACAAATAAACATTCCTTAATGGTTCTTTACCACAACTGTATGTTCAGCACAACATCAAAAATATAATTGTTTGGAGACTATACACAAAACTTGTAGTTCTTCATTTCAGGGTTTATAAAGCACCAGTATACTCCGTTTTCTAATGAAATTGTTATTTGAGGAACTTTAAGAGGTCCTCATTTACTGTAAAATATTTTGGTTTTGAATGCATGACTGTGAGATCAAAACTAAGACCTGATTCACAGTCCAGACAACCAGTGACCTCTGACACCTGACACAGGTGTGGACAGACCTTCATGAATAACCACAAAAAACTCAAGAGCACATTTTATTGCTGCCCATTAAGGATACATAGATGAGCTTAATACTAATAGGTCAGCTTAATATAGGCTGTAGGGTTTTTAAAATAGCCTACAACAACGTCAAAAACCATTGGGTGAAACAATATAACTATATATATATAATATTGCACATATAATCCTGAAACAGGCCTCACAGAATTAACATCTCAAGATCAGCCAGAACAGCACTGGCTTCCGTTTTAAACTTAATTTGTCACATAAAAGGAACAGTTAACAGTCGAAGTTGTGATAAAGTCAAGGTTATTGATTAATAATGCATTGAATGCTGATGATCATGTGTAACGCCGGTTGACAGACTTCAGCTCGCATTGATTTCACTGAAGCGAAATGCATGTGTCATATGAACATATACGTGCGGATAGAAGAAAAACAGTTTTAAGCAGCAGCTGCTGGATTTTAAAACGCACATCTGCGCAGATCTGAATTCATAATCTTCACCACCACCACCTTCTTCATCATCATCATCATCATCCTCATATGTCGGACAGAAGCTCGGTGTGTGTGTGTGTATGTGGGTGATTTACCCGTTTCGCCATGCAGCCCCGGGCCTGAACCCTCCAGTGGTCGCGAACTGCCCGTCTTCCCTCAGCGTCTCTCCCCGTCCTGACCCTCCCCGGCACCGGCCTGCTCCGCTCCGCCGTCTCGGGCTCACAGACGCCGCAGAGGCCCGTCAGCGGGAAGGAGTTCACTGGGTCCTAGAGACCGTTGGATCCCAGTGACGTCACAGTTCCCAAAGAGATCTTTAGGCGTGATTTTTTTAAAGCATTATATATTTGTTTCATCATCTGACATAGTTTGGTTACACGTATCTGTGTTATGTTCTTGTTTCTCTTACACTTTGGTTACTACGGCCTGGTTTCCCAGTAGGTATAGGTTGGGCTCAAAGCCATGAGGGGAACACTGCATAGAGTCATTCAAGGTCCCTAATGCTGGTGATTGCAAAGAATATCCCAAAACTATATTCCTGCAATACTGGAGGCTGCAGTTTCAGGACCAAAGCTCAAATACATTGAAACAAATTAGGTTAAAGGTCCCGTTCTTCGTGTTTTTTTGAAGCTTTGATTGTGTTTACAGTGTGCAATACAACGTGTTCATGTTTCGCGTGTAAAAAAACACAGTATTTTTCACACAATTTACTTATCTGTATACCGCTGTTTTCACTGTCCTAAAAACGGCTGATGACTTCCTTTATTCTATGAAGTCCCTCCTTCAGAAATACGTAACGAGTTCTGATTGTGCCAGCGGTTCCCGTGTTGTGATTTGACCGCAGCTTAGCGAACGTGGCACGGTTCCTGTGTTGTGATTCGACAGCAGCTTAGTGCACGTAACTTGCACGGAAAGGTCACGCCTCTTAACGGTAGATATATGCGCTTAATGATCTCTACAGCGTCCCTGGGAAAGCCAAACAAAGGTGATTTGACTCCGGGATGAAAATAACAGCGTCTCGACGACATGGCGACAAACACAGTCAAACACAACACTTCCTTTTCTCCACGCAACACTTCCTCTTCTCCACTTGGGACAGCAACAAGACCACGCCCCCTTTTTTCACGTATTCTTGTGGGCGGAGGTTAGTCTGTTCTACTGACGTAATTAATGAAGGAAGTACCAGGATGTAGTCCAAGCCGGCCATTCGCTGTAGGCTTTGAAAGGGACTTCTGTTAAATAAAATATCTCGCTTGGCATTGAACTTTGAGCTTTATAATTTTACAGGTATTATTTATGCTCTAACAGCAACATTACACACTAACTAAAGTTTGAACAATGGGATCACGAAGAACGGGACCTTTAAATATTTCAAGAGGGTTACCAGCAACGGGTATGTTAAGGGTTAGGGGTTGGTTAGGACAATATATACCGGTAGGCTAAATTAAATGTACATGTAATAATATAAATACACAACTGTAAGTGCTATAAAATAGTATAAACTGCCAATACAAAACCTAGGGTAAAGACTAGAAGGGACATGCGCACATCAAAATGGTGTCATTTAATGACTGCATTTACATTATTGTAGGGGTTGGGGTGTATACGTTAATAAAACACAATCTAATATGTAGCAAATTTATTGTTATTTTAAGGGCCCATAGAAATGCAGCCCTGAAACGGCAGTCTCCAGTATTGCAGGAATACCCTCCTCAGAATATCGGAATATTTACAGTGAGGAAAATAAGTATTTGAACACCCTGCTATTTTGCAAGTTCTCCCACTTAGAAATCATGGAGGGGTCTGAAATTGTCATCGTAAGTGCATGTCCACTGTGAGAGACATAATCTAAAAAAAAATTCCAGACATCACAATATATGATTTTTTAACTATTTATTTGTATGATACAGCTGCAAATAAGTATTTGAACACCTGTCTATCAGCTAGAATTCTGACCCTCAAAGATCTGTTAGTCTGCCTTTAAAATGTCCACCTCCACTCCATTTATTATCCTAAATTAGATGCACCTGTTTGAGGTCGTTAGCTGCATAAAGACACCTGTCCACCCCATACAATCAGTAAGAATCCAACTACTAACATGGCCAAGACCAAAGAGCTTTCCAAAGACACTAGAGACAAAATTGTACACCTCCACAAGGCTGGAAAGGGCTACGGGGAAATTACCAAGCAGCTTGGTGAAAAAAGGTCCACTGTTGGAGCAATCATTAGAAAATGGAAGAAGTTAAACATGACTGTCAATCTCCCTCGGACTGGGGCTCCGTGCAAGATCTCACCTCGTGGGGTCTCAATGATCCTAAGAAAAGGTGAGAAATCAACCCAGAACTACACGGGAGGAGCTGGTCAATGACCTGAAAAGAGCTGGGACCACCGTTTCCAAGGTTACTGTTGGTAATACACTAAGACATCATGGTTTGAAATCATGCATGGCACGGAAGGTTCCCCTGCTTAAACCAGCACATGTCAAGGCCCGTCTTAAGTTTGCCAATGACCATTTGGATGATCCAGAGGAGTCATGGGAGAAAGTCATGTGGTCAGATGAGACCAAAATAGAACTTTTTGGTCATAATTCCACTAAACGTGTTTGGAGGAAAAAGAATGATGAGTACCATCCCAAGAACACCATCCCTACTGTGAAGCATGGGGGTGGTAGCATCATGCTTTGGGGGTGTTTTTCTGCACATGCGACAGGGCGACTGCACTGTATTAAGGAGAGGATGACCGGGGCCATGTATTGCCAGATTTTGGGGAACAACCTCCTTCCCTCAGTTAGAGCATTGAAGATGGGTCGAGGCTGGGTCTTCCAACATGACAATGGCCCGAAGCACACAGCCAGGATAACCAAGGAGTGGCTCTGTAAGAAGCATATCAAGGTTCTGGCGTGGCCTAGCCAGTCTCCAGACCTAAACCCAATAGAGAATCTTTGGAGGGAGCTCAAACTCCGTGTTTCTCAGTGACAGGCCAGAAACCTGACTGATCTAGAGAAGATCTGTGTGGAGGAGTGGGCCAAAATCCCTCCTGCAGTGTGTGCAAACCTGGTGAAAAACTACAGGAAACGTTTGACCTCTGTAATTGCAAACAAAGGCTACTGTACCAAATATTAACATTGATTTTCTCAGGTGTTCAAATACTTATTTGCAGCTGTATCATACAAATAAATAGTTAAAAAAAATCATACATTGTGATTTCTGTTTTTTTTTTTTTAGATTATGTCTCTCACAGTGGACATGCACCTACGATGACAATTTCAGACCCCTCCATGATTTCTAAGTGGGAGAACTTGCAAAATAGAAGGGTGTTCAAATACTTATTTTCCTCACTGTATTTATTTGATTAAAAAGTACCGTAATATTGTGAAATATTACAAATTAAAATAATGGTTTTCTATTTTAATATTCTTTAAAATATAATTTATTTCTGTGATGCAGAGTTGAATTTTCATCAGCCATACTCCAGTTTTCGGTATCACATGATCCTTCAGAAATAATTCTAATATACCGGTAGGTATTTATTATCAATTTTGGAAACAGCCATGCTGCTTAGTATTTTTTTATAATCTGTGATACATTTTTCAGTTTAAAAAATGAAAGAAAAAAAAATTGAAATCTTTTGTATGCACTACTGATAAAAAGTTTGGGGTTTTTCTTTCTTTATTTAATGCTTATATCCAGCAAGAATATGTTAAAATTGACAGTAAAGTGATAGAAATTCATCAATGAGTCCTGTAAAAATATCAAGTTCCATATATATATATTTTTTTTAATTAAGCAGCAAGTAATACTGATAATAACGAAGCATCAAATCAGCATAGAATGATTTCTGAAGGATCATGTGACACTGAAGACTGGAGTAATGATGCTGAAAATTCAGCTTTGATCACAGAAATAAATTATATTTTAAAGTATATTAAAATAGAAAAGAGTTATTTTAAAGTGTAATAATATTTCACAATATAACTGTTTTTTTCTGTATTTTTGATCAAATAAATGCAGGCGTGAGCATGAGAGACCTCTTTCAAAAACATAAAAAATAGTAATGTTTCCAAACATTGGACCGGTACACTCACATTTACACCAGCAAAGTTTTTGTTTTAAGGGACATGACCTACTATAACTGTAATAGAGCATAAGAGAGCGCCAGAGACAGTGAGAATGGTGAGGGCTGGTGTCCTTGAGTGAATCCATGCACCGTCTTACTCTGTTACACACACAGATTTCCCCCAGCATACGTCTGTTCATGCTGTTCTCATTAAAATTCACCCCACGTCATGCCTGCTCACGCTGGCAGTGCACAGAGACCGTCAGACTGCACGTCTCTCTCTCTCTCTGTCACACAGGTACTCAAAGAGAGGAGTTTACAGCTCTCAGATCTCAAAGTGCACTTATAAGACAAAACGTGTAGAAAAGATACAATACAAACAGTGAAGCATGTGGATCCTGGTCTTCTGTGCTACTAATACTACATAAGTACACTGTCCCATTACCGGTAGAGTGAATGTTTTAGTGTAAATTAGGCCGAAAACCACTGAGAGATTCATATTACCCAGAAAGCTTTGGGCCTGTATGGGACCTGAATGAAATAAACACAAAGTAAAATAGAAAAAAACAATACTCCAGTCACTTTTTTTAATAATATTTATTCTGAACACAACAAATCATCACTTGAAATCACATGCGTGTAAATCACGGCCTCATTCCAGAGTTATTTCTGTAAAATTAGCTTTTTAAAAAATATATATGAAAGTTGTTTGGTGGAAAGAGCGAAACACTACGGCTACCGGCACCGTAACGATAGTCTCGGCCAAACCAGCCAGCTTTCACAGAAGAGCTCTATACCCGAATGGCACAGGAAGTGATGTCATTAAGCCCTGTGTACTGCAGGTAGTATCACATGGCCGAGAGTCCATGAATGCAACACAGCAATTAAAAAAAAAAAAAAAAAGTAAATACGATTGAAAACTTCAAAAAACTAAATCATAGTCATTTTTGGCATGTATTTAAGAATACAATGAAATGAAGGCATCAATATGATTCACATTCCAGCTTTGCACAAACACACACGAATATATAGAGAGGCAAACATACCACACAAATACACACACACACACCTCCAGAAAAACACACAGCAGGTCAGACGTGTGTGTGCAAATGTTTGTAGGTAAAGAAATGTTCGTTCACAGGAAATATTGACTACAAACAGTGCTTCTAGAAAAATCGATAAAATTAATGATGGGTCAAAGGAGCACAGTAAGTAATACGCCTCTTTATCATAGTACCTGTTCGAAAATCTATAAAACTAAATCATTCTGATCTTAAATATACACAAACGCTGAATCGGACTTGAAAATCTAAAATCGATTACTTGACATGACCAAAATATTTCCTCAAATGTACATTACTGTTGAAATGCTGTTTGTCTAATGAAAATAAATACAAAAAAGTGAATCCAAAATAAATTACAGTACAGCTCGACCCTTTCGTTTAGCTCCTTTAGAAGGTCGTTCTTTTACGGCTTTCGCAGCAACTGCGTCCTCAACATGACCACACCCACATCGAACAAACCACGCCCACATACCTCAGCCAGCCAATCATCAACTCATCATGCTTGTCCTTCAATCATGCATCACATTCTATTGCATTCCGTTCCGTTCCCACCTCAGTCCATTCTCCAGTCTTTGGGTGCATCGGATCTTCAAAAGCGTTCAAATTGACAAACTAACAAAATCAGCTACAAAATTCAAATGAGAATAACTAGTCAAACTAGCAGGTTTGCAACACGGACCCCTTAAATCTGCATCTCAAAAACAAAAAAAAGAAGAGTAAAAAACATTGAAAATCAACAAAACATTTTCCTTCTCAAGCAATCCACAGGAAGCCACATCCCACACAAATTCTTGAACTCTCTCTTGGCTGAGCATGGGTTCAGAGGTCATTGTCTTTGTGGTGATGTCAGCCGAAAGTGTTTGATGGTGACGCCACACCTGAAAACAAGAGAAAATAAAATATTCAAAGTGAACAAAGCAGCACAGCTATAGACGTCCCATACTGTGTGACACTCACGTGGCACTGCTTGCTTCATATATTTGGCTTAACCTGGAAAAATAAACACAACTTGTCATTTTAAAATCAAAAAATCAATACTGTAAAGCCTGACATATGAAATAACAGTCTGGAAACTCTATTTTTGGCAACACTTTCTATGAAGCCTGTATTTATAATGCATTATAAGGGGATTTTAAGGAACACGTTATAAGGTTGTTTATAAGGCATTGAGAATACCCTTATGATGCATTATAAATGCAGGCTTGTAATGTATTGTACTCTTAAAAGTTATAACCACAAATAAGTATGTATTGTAACTGTCGTTATGATTATTTTCCAGATGATACAAGACATTATAAGGTTGCTTATAAGGCATTATGCATGTACTATAATGCATTAAGAATACACTTATAATGCATTATAAACAGGTTTTACAGAAAGTGTTATCCTATTTTTTTGTCTTGAACAATCTTATTAGACAAAAAATACAAAAATATATTATTTTTCATATTTGATACATCAGTATAGCAGACTAATATAAAATGCATATAAATATCAATTGACTCTCTATACCTCACATTTATGTCTTAGTAAGACTGTTCAATAGACAAAAAAAATAGGATAACACTTTCTGTAAAACCTGTTTATAATGCATTATAAGGGTATTCTTAATGCATTATAGTACATGCATAATGCCTTATAAGCAACCTTATAATGTGTTGTATCATCTGAAAAATAATCATAACAACAGTTACAATACATACTTATTTGTGGTTATAACTTTTAAGAGTACAATGCTGTGAAATATTCACTGATTTTTATAAAGTATCAGACGTAAGAAGGCATGCAGCAGATTTTCCGCAGTTTTGATCATGTTGATCATTTGGAAGCCTTAGAAACGTGCATATCAAATATTATTCATAAAGAAATCATAAAGAACGATATTGTTCAGAACGAAATATTTTGTGTGAGTATTTTGCCAACATATTCAGACACACTGGTTATTTCACAGAGAAGCTGTGTGTCTGGAGGTCTCCGGTGATCCATTAATCTCTTATCTGGAATTAGTAAAGCTGCTTCAGCTCAGTACAGTAACTAATTGAGTAGATAATCTGTCACCTTGTTTCCTCAACCCCTGTTTAACCTACATAGTGTTTTTAATTAAATAGACACTTGTTTTTAAGTGTAGAACAACTGTGCATATGAACCAGCTGGCTTTTGTGCCCCTCATTATTGTATGAATAAATAATGTCTTTAAAAATAAACAGCTGACGCGAGCCTCATCAACAAAACACATCAGCAAAAAAAGTTGCTGATTTTTTCTTAATCTTTACTTTTATTTTGATCTATTTATGTTTCCACCTGTACTTGGTGCAAATTATATCCATAACCACTACCGTTCAAAAGTTCGGAGTCAGTGAGATTAGTTTTTATTTGAAAGAAATTACTAATCTATTCCATTCATTAAAAAATCCTGAAAAAATGATCATGGTTTCCACAAAAATATTAAGCAGCATAACCGATTTCAACATTGATAAAAAATAAACAACATCTCAGCATATTAGAATGATTTCTGAAGGATCATGTGACACTGGAGTAAAGATGCTGAAAATTCAGCTTTGATCACAGGAATAAATTACACTTTAAAATATATTCACATAGAAAACGTTTATTTTAAAGGGGAACTGAGAAATCAACTTTTGATATATAAAAGGTCATGGTAATATAAGAATATCCTGTAAGTTTCAGAGCTGAAAACTTCCTTGTTAGTCAAAGAAAAGCTTTTATTGACAGCAGGCCCAGAAAACGCTCAATCTTTGAATGTGCCAACCTGGGACGTCAGAGTGTGGTGAAACACTGTCTTAACCCCAAAAAGATGAACGCTTGATTCTGTAGCCCCGCCCACCTATTTGTGCATGGCATGTTATAGATAAATAACATAGGCCTTTGTGAAGGTAAACCGGATCAAACTTCCAAGCAATAAACATGCCGCATAAGCTTCTTTCGGATTCCAATATTATGAATGCATGGATGAACTTTATTTTTAATGAATATCCAGCTCACGTGGGGAAGACGTTGCACGTTTGTTCCTTCATTTAACCACGGATTCGTTTGTAAACAAGGAAAAGGATTTGCAGACAGGATTACATGAATGAATGAAGCAACACTAATGCGAGTAAAACATGTTTTTTTATATGTGATAGTATTGCATTGTTACAGATCGTTTGATATCTATTGATTATGAGTACGTGTCTAACAGAACATAACTTCGCTGTCACAGGCTGGAGAATCCTTTATTTGAGGTGTTGTTGGTTCATTGTGCTGCGATTCGTGATCAGACTTGGACATGTATGGGCCAGGGTTCGCAAAGCCCAACGTCCCGGGGCTATGTGTTTTCCAGACGGGCTACCAAAACGTATGACCGGCCTGCCGATGGGCTATCTTAAATAGTGAAATAACATTCCTTTCTTGATGTGCGTTGTTTACTCTCTTGACTTGATATTTGAAGGAAAAATACAATCGCGGAAGTTTGGATCATGCTGATTTGTCTGACTCTGCTGTGAGGCTTGTGTGTCTGTGTGTGTGTTAGTGATGCACGGTTGGCAGTTATATCCACCAATCGGGTGGGCCAAGTAATAAAAAATAACGTTCCAATTAATTGCGGGTGGATGAGAGATAAATCATTGTGTTTGTTTGATAAAGACATCATTCCGATTGCCGTTTTCCCACACACTTTCAAAACAATTCCTCACGTGTACTCACGGGGGAGCCGAAGCTCATTATAATATGCAAAGCTTATCCAATCATAGTTTACTTGTTACATCGTTTACTTCCAAGTCTTCAGTGCGGCACGCCCATAAAAACCGAGCTTTCCATGAGAGAGCCTCAAAAGCAGGGTAGAAAATAGCCTGCTACTTATTCATCATGATGTTTTTGATTGTAAAAGCCACACAAACATCATAAGTAGACCTCAGACAACAGTATAATTTTTTTTAAAGCCAGTGCATGACCCCTTTAAATAGTCAACATTGAAACAATGTTTTGGCATAGTAAACAATTGATTATTATATCAAGGTTAAATTCTCTTTCTAATACCCACATTGATGTTTCAGCTAAGTAACTTTTGAAATCATTATATTCCAGCATATATAATTATTTATTAAGTTAGCTTGAGATGCTCCAAATCAAGTTAACTATTTTCTGGTCTAGAGACAATATACTGATCAAAAATCAGTAAAAAAAACAAAAAAAAATTGAGCAAACTTCTGCTTAAAGCCTAATTTAACTGATGCCGTCTGAAACTAGCATAGAAAGGCCATCAGAAGCAGACCAATAAAACGAGAGCGGTGGAGCTGGATGGAGAGATGAATGAATACAATAAAGAAAGAGAAAGAACGAGCACTATAATGAAGGTGTTTCCCAGTACGGGTTCTGCTCATAAAGGTTCAGTGTGTATCGGACCCCTCTGACCCTACAGGAAGTAGTTAAAAAAACATCCAGCACCCCCCCCCACACACACTCATAAACAGCCTTCTCGTTAATACTAACGAGTAGTTAAGCACTAACGAGCCCCCTCAGACAGCACAGACACACGCCAGACACACACACAAACCCCATCCTGTAAAACATTATGAGCTTTTGTTGTGTGCAGGGAGGATAAATAAATCTCATGAAATCACCGATGTTCATGTAGCAACAGCAAATGAAAGGGCCACGGAGGTCAGGATTCAGTAGCACAGATGCATTCTGGGTAATGTAGTTCTGATGTGAAGGTTAAATACCTCTGTCTTTGCCATTCTGCAGTCTCTCCTCCTCCTCTCCTCCATCCTCTACTAAAGACAACAGAAGATGATAAATATATATACAGTATATATTTACACACACACATATCTGTTTCTATGCATGTATGTATGTATGTATGTATGTATGTATGTATGTATGTATGTATGTATGTATGTATGTATGTATGTATGTATGTATGTATGTATGTGTCTATCTATGCATGCATGCATGCATGCATATCTATCTATCTATCTATCTATCTATCTATCTATCTATCTATCTATCTATCTATCTATCTATCTATCTATCTATCTATCTATCTATCTATCTATCTATCTATCTATCTATCTATCTATCTATCTATCTATCTATCTATCTATCTATCTATCTATCTATCTATCTATCTATCTATCTATCTATCTATCTATCTATCTATCTATCTATCTATCCATCCATCCATCCATCCATCCATCCATCCATCCATCCATCCATCCATCCATCCATCCATCCATCCATCCATCCATCCATCCATCCATCCATCCATCCATCCATCCATCCATCCATCCATCCATCCATCCATCCATCCATCCATCCATCCATCCATCCATCCATCCATCCATCCATCCATCCATCCATCCATCCATCCATCCATCCATCCATCCATCCATCCATCCATCCATCCATCCATCCATCCATCCATCCATCCATCCATCCATCCATCCATCCATCCATCCATCCATCCATCCATCCATCCATCCATCCATCCCTATTAGTTAGGAAAGTAGTTTTTTCTGTGGTATCCAAGTACCAGAAGAGTGCTTCAAGTAATAAATAGAAAGCTCATCATCCCAAAAATGATCCGATCCTTGACTCAAAAACCGCAATATGACCTGAACTTTGAGTTTTGTGATCCGTTGAACCACTAAAGACAGATGAGAATGACCTGCACGCTCTCGTACCTGAATTGAGCTCTTTGACCAGTGAAGACATGGTGTTTGTTATGGAGTCTGCCGCCACCAGAAGATCATTTCGTAGGTTTCTGCGAGGTCCTGTAGATTTTAAACAAAAAATTCTGAAGTGAAAAGTCTGATTTGATGTCAATGCAGAGTTTAGGTTGAAAACTTGCTAAAAGCATTGACACAAAAAATAACAGCCAAACTTATTTTGGACTAATGAGATGTCACAGCGGGCGGGTCTACCCAGTCCAGTCCAGAAATCTGATTCACGTGACCAATAAAAAGATCTGTTGCCCATCAGAAATGGTAAAAAATTGGTAAATTAAGATGTTACCCTGAGCAAATGCTTCCTGAACGTCTCCACCCACTCCAGCTAAAGAGTCCTGGGGCCCGTGGGTGGGGGTGTGGCCTGAGGAAGGAGAGCGAATGGGCATTGGCATAGAACGAGGGGAGGCGTGGCTTGGGGAGGAACCAGAAGCTTGAGCCTGAGAAAGAGATGAAAACTTCATATTGTACATGTTACGCCTGCTAAATGTTTCTGCTAGTGCTAAAAACTACTGATTGATTGGTAACACTTTACAATAAGGTTTCATTAGTTAACTACATTAACATGAACTAATAATGAACTGCTCTTATAAAGCATTTATTGTTCAACATTTACTAATACATTATTAAAATCTTATTAACATTAGTTAATGCACTGTGAACTAACATGAACAAACCAAGAACAGCTGTATTTATATTAAAGGTCCCGTTCTTCGTGATCCCATTGTTCAAACTTTAGTTAGTGTGTAATGTTGCTGTTAGAGCATAAATAATACCTGTAAAATTATAAAGCTCAAAGTTCAATGCCAAGCGAGATATTTTATTTAACAGAAGTTCCCTTTCAAAGCCTACAGCGAACGGCCGGCTTGGACTACATCCTGGTACTTCCTTCTTTAATTACGTCAGTAGAACAGTAGAACAGACTAACCTTCGCCCACAAGAATACGCGAAAAAGGGGGCGTGGTCTTGTTGCTGTCCCACGTGGAGAAGAGGAAGTGTTGCGTGGAGAAAAGGAAGTGTTGCGTTTCAGTGTGTTTGTCGCCATGTCGTCGAGACGCTGTTATTTTCATCCCGGAGTCAAATCACCTTTGTTTGGCTTTCCCAGGGACGCTGTAGAGATCATTGAGCGCATACATCACCCTGTTAAGAGGCGTGACCTTTCCGTGCAAGTTACGTGCGCTAAGCTGCTGTCAAATCACAACACCGGAACCGTGCCACGTGCGCTAAGCTGCGGTCAAATCACAACACCGGAACCGTGCCACGTTCGCTAAGCTGCGGTCAAATCACAACACGGGAACCGCTGGCACAATCAGAACTCGTTACGTATTTCTGAAGGAGGGACTTCATAGAAAGTCATCAGCCGTTTTTAGGACAGTGAAAACAGCGGTATACAGATAAGTAAATTGTGTGAAAAATACTGTGTTTTTTTTACACGCGAAACATGAACACATGTTATATTGCACACTGTAAACACAATCAAAGCTTCAAAAAAACACGAAGAACGGGACCTTTAACTAACATTAACAAAGATGAATAAATACAGTAACAAAAGTATTGCTCATGGTTAGTTCATGTTAGTTAATACATTAACTAATGTTAACAAATGATACCTTATTGTAAAATGTTACCGGTTGCGTGTAAAAGTTTATACAAGTAAACGCCTATTCACATCAAAACTACAGGCAAACTCATAAAAAAAATATCGATTTTCACACTACTGAATAACACATGAGAAGATGCTGGAAGTTAAACATTGAGAGGAAAAGAAAGAAAGAAATAAGTCTAAATGAAAAACAAATGGAAAAGAACTTTCACGTGAACAAGTGAGAGGCACTGAACAATTTCTCTCACATGCACAGTACATCTCTCACACACACACACACACACACACACACACACACACACACACACACACACACACACACACACACACACACACACACACACACACACACACACACACACACACACACACACACACACACACACACACACACACACACACACACACACACACACACACACACACACACACACACACACACACACACACACACACACACACGTCCCCCAATATACTGGATAAAATATTTAAATGTGGAAATCCCATTAGTTATAATTTTATAAGTTTACAGATGAGTGAACATCAGTGCTATTTTAGTGTTATATACATATACTACAACCGTAGTATAATTTAATTTTTGAATTAGTAATTTTGTAAAAGTTGCTTAAGTTTTCTTGAGAAAACTGTGCGATGAGTTATTTCAATTAACTAAAACAATATTTAATAGCTTTAATTTACAATTATAACACTGGTGAGCATAAGCTGAGTATAATTTATTTCAGTTCTTTGGTTTGATTGGATGCTGCCATGGATCTTTTCCCATGTAATGCACTTACATTAAATATGTAAAATATAGTAAAATATATTCCACAGATGGTAGAATACTTCCTGGTAATCAAAAGGTTTATACTGTAGGTGTCCTCTTTTAGTTATATTTGTGGTAAAATTCCTTTCAAAAACAACAACAAAGGTCCTTAAATGACATCATCCTCAATGACATCACCCACGCTGTAACACTGCAGGTATTTTCTGTAAAGCTGCTTTGAAACGACATGTATTGTGAACGTATACAAATAAACGTGAATTGAACTGAATTGTTTTTTTGGGAAAACAACAGAACATCATCAGCAAGTCTAGAGCTGCTCAGTAGTGTTGTCCATTAGTAAACCAGCCCAGAGCGTTTTTATTATAGCAATCTTTGATTTATGGGTAAAAAAGGTCTATGATTAATATATTCCTTAAAGAGACCTTCACATTTGGTTTATTCAACATAAACTACACCCAGTCAGACCTCAAAGGTGAATTTTGAAGCTGCTATGTTTAGAAGCCCAAGTTGCCTGACACAAAAGTGATTGTCTGATTTGTGAGGCGTGCAAACTAACACTTTGACATATTTGGCTTATTTAGCAACTTACATTTTAAGAGCAATATGAGAGTAGCAGGTGAAATAAGGTCTGTTATTTATTCTGTTATGGGTCTGTCACATTTTGTTCTACAACTTCTCAAAAATGTTAATTCTCTGCCAGGTTTTCTGACGACAAATTAAACGGCTCTAATTATCTACATATTTATTAGTGCAATAGACCTTTAAATGAGTCTTGTAGTGTGCGTTTTGTTTTTAAACCACACAGTATTTTCTCTCTCATGCATAGTAAAACACACACACTCACAGCTTGTCTCTGCTCCTCATCCTGCGAGAACAGAACAGAGACAGAGGAAAAGAACAGAGGGAGTGAAAAACAAAAGAGAAAATGATGACGAAAACAACTATTAACACTCTCAACTCTAATCTGTAAAGAGAAATGAAAAAGTGGGAAACTACATCAAGTGTGTGAGAAAAGAAAGCAGCTCAGATGCTAAATGCTAAAGAGAGTGATGCCCTCCAGTGGCAAAATTATTACAGTTCACTCCAAAATCTAAGTAGTTAAAGAGTTTTTGTTTTAGCCATGTCGTCTTCTCTTGCCCTGTGTGTGGCGGTACCTTCAGTAGTTTCATGAGTCCTTCTAGCTGCACCATGAGCTCTCTCCTGCTCTCCTGTAGAGATGACATCCTCTGCTCCAGCTCATCTTTCCTCTGCCTAAAACACACACAATGACAGACCTTAGACCAGGGGTCTGTACCATGAAGACATTTTTTTCACAGGAAAAATAACATTTAAATATGTCATTTTGGTGATCAAATATGAGTTTTAAGGGATACAACTTTTGACTATGCTTATTAGGGCTGGGTATTAATACAAATTTCACAATTCGATTTCGATTTCAATTCACAAGCTTGCAATTCGATTCAATTCAATATCAATTATTTTGGATATATATCAGGTACAATACATGGCAAATTTTCTCAAGGAAAACAAATCTCTTAACTAATGCTGTAAGCTATGAGAGTCAGTTGGTACTACACTATAATATTGAACTGATATGTATACAAACACTTTTTAATAATAATAAAGTTATAATAACTTCACAATTACATAATCATATTTCTACTCCAATTTGGTTTTTGAAATATAAACATTTAAATGGTGGCTGTCATAAAAGCGTGCCAGATTTATTCGTACATTCATTAAATATTGAAGAACATTAAAAATTATAATGAATATGTAATATGGTGCATATATTTATAAAAAATTCTCCATTCTCCTCTCTAGAGTTATTTTTTCTAGCTGACTAACAAGTTTATGGACACTGGATATGGGTTTTCTGAGGTAAATGTGACGTTACATGACATCGTTTACAAACTGTTTTACTGACGTCTTTCCAGCGTAATTTGAAATCGGACTCTTTGTTTCATATCTATAGACCCTTTTCACATACTGTGATGACGCGTTTTAACGGTCATCAATATCGTAAATCCTGCAGCGTTTTTTGTATTTTCATTTAAAAAAATATATATGTACATTTATAACACTAATACTTTGTATTTTATTACTTTTGCATCAAATTACAATAAAAAAGTTACCGCTGCTGTGAGGGTGTTTAGTAATAGCGTCTATGGGAGTGATGGTAAAAATTTACATATTTCTCTCTTTTCACTGCCGTTATCAATCTCACTCTATTTTTTCAAAAAAAAGTTTGAAAGTTGTGAAATCACTACTGTGGCGTTTTTCTTTTGCTATGTGAGGCATACAGAAAAAGATTTAATGTATTCTCTCATTCACAGCTATAATATTTAACCCAACTATGACGACTTCCACTCTGAGAAACCCGGAAATGTGAAAAGGGTCTATAGTAACAAAGCAAAAAAGATTATTGCGATTTATTGGATGGCGCGCTACAATGCTCCGTTCATTCAACTGAAAGCAGGATGACTAATCGATTCTTGGGATTTAAGAATCGATATCGGGTTCATAAAAATGAGAATCGATAAAAATCGAGAAATCTATATTTTTTTACCCAGCTCTAGTGCTTATCGAAAATGCTTTGCTTTTGCTCATGTGCCAGCGATTGTTCATTGTTAGTTTGTGTTAACTAATGTATTTAACTAATGTTAACAAATGAAACATAACAAATGTAAAAGGTTACCAAAACTATTTTTTTTAAAAAGTATATATTTTGGTTCTGTAAGCAGTTGTGATCATCAAAATCTTGCAATGGCTTAGAAAAAGGTATGCATAGACTGAACCACCTTAGCTGTCTGAGTTCGGCCAGCAGGGTCGGGTTCTGCTGGACTCTCTCTGGAGTCGGCTGACACGCCTGTTCGTGCTCCACTCGCAAACGCTGGATCTCCTGTAAAATCTCCCTGAAATCACACACAAACAGTATCATCATTTACACACTTACTAAGATTGAAATCCAAACCACTGGGTTTAACTCGATATGGCAGCTCCATATGTAGTTGTGAGCGTGTGTACCTGTTCTTGTTCTCCAGTTGCATGATGAGCTCTCTCTGCTGTTTGTTGGTATCATAGCTGAAGTCTGAAGGTCTCTGTGATTCACAAGAGCAGCAGGAATAAAGGCATACGAAATCAGTAATATTGCAGGAAAATTAAGCATGTCTGTAGTGAGCATAATTTGAAAAGAGAGTAAATGTGTGTGTAACTCACAGCTGTGTGTACAGGGTCCGTGGCCAGACGAGATGCATAGCGAGCGATGAGTTTGTGCTCTTCATCCGTTCGGCTAGGACTGTCTAATGCACTACACACACACAGACAGAGAAAATATTATTACAAGACCTTAAATAACCTCAGCTGATACACACACACACACACACACACACACACACACTCACCGTGGGCTGGTCTGAAGTTTGTTCACATATGCTGCGATCAGTGCATGTTCCTCGTTCATACGCTGAGCTGCGGCTAAAGTCGGCAGTCTACGCACACACACACACACACGTTTGTTTCACTATATTAGTGAGGACATTGCATATCATTGCATTTTCTATGGCTACTCCTAAACACAACCTCAGTATCATGTGAAAGGTCAAAGGTGAAGAGCAGGTGTGCTTACCTTTTATTGGGGGTGGGGCCTGCAGAAGAGGGCAGAACTGGTTCATTCATGTTCCCTATTGGACGGGGAGGACTTGAGAGAAAAAAAAACAAGAATATGTATACATCTATAATAATAAAATAATAGAATATAATCTATTTGATGTCTTAATGTTAATTATCTATTTTATAATAATATTAGACAATGTCTAAAACATTTAAACAAGTTTTTTTAATCATTCTTACAGTTTTCATGGTTTACATTCATTGAGAGAGGGAATATTTTAAACTAAATTATCACACTGTAGTGAACTACAAAACATCTAAAAGGTGATTAAAAAAATGTGATTTGAGAGAAACATAAATGAAAACACCTACAGTTAATTTCCACTATACATTCAAATACATTTTAACCTAAAATATGATTGATGTTGACAAAGGTTCATGGAACATGAAAAACAATATATTCACATTTTCTACTCTCTCTCTCACACACACACACACACACACACACACAGGTTAGTCATGCAAAAATAAGAGCCTGAAACAACACAGACAGAACAGAGAGAGAAACAGAGCGGGAATGTTGGGCAAAAACAGGCGGATTGAGAGGAAAAGACACCTGAAAGAAGACACAATTTTAACTGACCTCACACCTTTAAGCAGATAATAAAAGCAAACTCCTTCTCTGTCTCTCTCCATGCTCTGTTGAGTGATCGTGTCTGACCCTCATCAGTGTGTCCACAGAGACAATGTGATCATGTGATGTCAGGAACCAATAGAGACATTCCCAACAGAGAGAGGATTGTGTGTGTGTGTGTGTGTGTGTGTGTGTGAGACTGTCTTACACCATATTGGACAGGTTGAGGGGTTTCTCTGGGTATTCTGGGTAGACGGGGTGGGACGGCTCTCTACTCGGCACACAGCCCAAAGATTTACTGATGGCACGGCCCAACTTCTTAGCTGGAGATTTCTGCAACAAACACACACAAATAATAAGAGACCAAAACTAAAACTATCCAAAAGATGTAAAGAGTTCCACTGTGTATCTTGATTGTTTTTGATGAAACAGTACCATTTGCATATACAAACTTTATATGCATTTAATACATTTAATATAGACATTTCCATGCCTTTGGGAAGCCTAGACAATGGAAAAAATCATGAAAACATCAAAACAGTTATAATTGAATTAAGTAACAGATGCAGTTTACACATACAAAAGTTTCAAAAGTTTGGGGTTTGATTTAAAATAAAAACTTTTATTCAGAAACGATGCATGAAATTGATCAAAAGTGACAGTAAAGACATTTATAACGTTACAAAACAGTTCTATTTCAAATAAATGCTGTTCTTTTGAACTTTCAATTCATCAAAGAATCTTGAAAAATTATATCATGGTTCCCACAAAAACATTGATGTTGAAAATACAGGTTTGACATCTCAGGAAAACATTCTATTTTAAAATATATTCAAATTGAAAACAGTTATTTTAAGCTCTAATGCTATTTCACAATATTACTGTTTTTACTGTATTTTTGATTAAATAAATGCAGACTCGGTGAGCAGAAGAGACTTTAAAACATTTTAAAAATCTTACTGTCCCCAAACTTTTGAATGGTAGTGTAGAAATGTATATTTGCTATAGGAATGTATCACTTTTAAGATTTAATTTATTTAACAGTCAGAAGGAGAGGGAATGTTTTATTATTATTTTTTTTATCCAACTTTTTCCAAACGAGCCTACTGCATTTTAGATTATGGGAGGTTTGGGGAAGTTCCACTCTAAAAGACATTCATTTCAAAATCATAATGTGCTACAAATAATCTGTCATATTGACTGAGTGAGCCGTAAAATTCCTTTTATGTTCTATTTTCAGATGTTCGGAGAATAACGTAATGCTTGGCATTTTAATGTGACGTATTCTTTTCCACCTGTTTATTTTCTTTTTTCCCCCCCTTTGTATTCCTCTGTAACAGTGTGAAAAAAGGACAACATATACTGCACATTTGTGGTCTGCTCTCCCAATTTAATTTACAATACATCCCATGAAAAATTCACTGGAGTGCACTAAGAATCTCTTGTTTATCTCGCAAAATCATCACGCCGCTTTCCAGTTTTGTTTTCACATGAATGCTTTAAAATGTCTCCCCTTTTCATTTCTAATCCCTATTAGCAGTGTATACTTTCTAAAGCAGGTAAATGCAATATTTATTGGCAGTAAAAATGACATAAATCACTTTGAAATATTACAACTCAATGTTCCAGTTAAATATGTAATTTTTCGCAAACAAAGGCGTAGCTTGATGACGCCTGGATTTCAAGCTTTTGGGGTGATTCATGATTTATTGTAGTAATTCGTTAATGCTTTTCAATGTTTTTTTGATATTTGTTCGATGATTGAAGGGTGTGTAGAATAATGTAATCTCATTGTACACAGTTTTTGAAAATGCTTATTATAGCATTCATAGAGTGAACCTTTTGTTGATTCTTCACAGTTTAACGAAAGTTACTCCCATATGGGGCGTATGAAAAAAATGGATAATTTCTTGATATTTCAAGGATCCCCATGGAAAGGGACACACTAAATTACAGAGGTGGACAGTAACTAAGTACATTTACTTGAGTACTGTACTTAAGTACACTTTTTGAGTATCTGTACTTTACTGGAGTATTATTTTTTAGGGATACTTTTACTTTAATTTCACTACATTTGAAAGACAAATATCGTACTTTTTACTCCATTACATTTCTAGCGAGGTCCTCAAAGTTGAAAGTAATTTCTGTAGCAGCTTTAAAAGTCAGTGGATGATTTTTTTCTTCTTTAAAAGTTTTTTTGTTGTTGTTTTTTTGCAGACAGCCTATCAGTAATCACTCTTGTATAGGGTCATGTGAAGTTTCCCAACATTTTTTGAACCCTGATCAGTTTATAGCAAAATGTAAGAAGACGGTTCCTTGGCACCGTGTATGCACCCATGGCTATACTTAAAAAGTATGTTTCAGTTTTCTCAAAAGATTAAAGATTAGTTTAGTTGGCATACACTTTGATGCCTGTCTCATAAAATGTTCAAAAATGTAAATGTCTGAGAGAAAGAGAAGAGTAAACAGTTGGGAGAATATCGTATGCGTATCAGAGTATAGGGTCCATGCATTCAGCCTTAAAGTGACAGCAGCTTTGTAAAGAGCTTTATAACTTTTATACAAGAAATTGAAACTTCCAATACTTCTATAAAAGTTACAACACTCTATACAAATGTAAAGAAATGAGTTTAAGGCAGTCGTATGCTAGCATGTCGGATGGAGCATCACTGACTGGCTTAAACCACCATGATGGCATAGAGTGCATTTATACAACAATGCAACAATAATAAAATAATGCATTGACATAAAAAAGGAAATTTACTTTTGATACTTAAGTACTTTTAAAAACAAATACTTCTGTACTTTTACTTAAGTAAAAATCTGTTTTTAGAACTTTCACTTGTAACGGAGTAATATTTGACCTGTAGTACTTTTACTTTTACTCAAGTAAAAGAGTTGTGTACTTTGTCCACCTCTGCTAAATTATGATCCTAAGTAACCTTGAGTAACATTATAAGTGAAGAAAAAAAAAAAACATTGTTGCAGTTGATCCTCACCCAGGACGAATGCTCCTTCATCTCGTGCTGATTGTTGTGGTTTCCGCTCGCATGTCCTCGCCAAAAACAGTTCTGACAAAGCTGATAGTTGAAACACTGTTGACAGCGATAGCGGAATCCCATCATGCCTTCCGACCGACAGAAAGAACATGCCACCGGATGATAGACTGAGAAAGAGAGAGAGATGGATTCAATGTGCTGGAATATGTGAATATTAAAATTAATTTTCATGACGTTAGGGA
>CM042256.1:45841369-45958869 GCA_023566225.1 Romanogobio albipinnatus
GGCTAGCTCATGCAACAGCATCACATGTATGCGTCGTGGTGCTTAGTGAACAGCGTCAGCCAATACAGAGCCGGCTTTGGGCGTTCTGATGTAGAACCTGGAAGCACTGTACGGTTTTTATTCTCGAAGCTTCATTAAATTAAGGTTGAACCACTGTAGTCAAACAGACTATTTTAACGATGTCTTTACTACCTTTATGGGCTTTGGAAGTTGCAATGACGTCGTTGCCTATAGCTGGTTCAGAAACCTTTCGGATTTCATCAAAAATATCTTAATTTGTGTTCCAAAGATGAACGAAGGTCTTGGTTTGGAACAACATGAGGGTGAGTAAATAATGAATTTTCATTTTTGTGTGAACTAACCCTTTGGACCTATTTTAATGATCTGAAGCACATGGCGCAGGTGCACTTAGGGCGTGTCCGAATCGACTGTAGCTATGGAGCAAAAGGGTTGTACCTAGTCTCTTAAAGAGTCATGGGTGTGTTTTGGGTGTAACGTGCAATAAACCAATCCGAGTCTCATCTCCCATTCCCTTTAAAAGCCAGTTGCGCTTACACCATAGCTATTCGCTATTTACAAGGTAGAATTTGCTAGTAGAAAGACTGAACGCATCTCCAAAAAGGGATCCTTTTATTTGTAATATTTAAAAATGTTTGTGTGCCCGGTGTGTGTAATAAGCAGAGTGTACGCATGCATTGTGCACCCGCCTATAGGCGCATATTACTAACGCGCCCCTCAAAATAACACCAAAAATACTGTGCTATTGACTTCAGACCAGCACGCCCATGGGTGAACAGATAGGCACGAATGCATTTGCTATTTTAACAACGTGGCGCTGGACGTGAAAATGACAACTGCGTCAGGCTGAAATTAGCAAAAAACACTTGCGTCGCATTGTGCCGGGTGTATGATAGGGCCTTTTAAGTTAAACATGTTGTACAGTAGGGGTGGGAAAAAAATCGATATTGCAATATATTGTTGTGCTCTCTGTCGCAATAAATAATCGATACACTAACGCCCAATATCGATATTTTATTACAACACAAAATGATTAATTTACCCGTTGTCAGTGTCACTGTCACTACCCAATATCTACCATTCTGTTTGCGGGGGGCGCTGGTCGAGTAAATAGGGGTAAAGTGGCGCAAACAGCGGCCGGTGAAGAACACAAGTTAACTAACAACAACAGAGAATTGCAGAAAAAAAGAGAAGCGAGAAGAATGGCGGAAAACAATAAAAAACTAATCAAAGACCCACCCGCTAGTTTCCACTCTAAAGTGTGGAGACACTTCGGGTTTTACGAGACAGTCGACGGAAAGGCACAGGATAAAGACTATGCAATCTGCAAGAACTGCTTTGCAAAGATAAAATATAACAGCAACACTACGAATCTGCAAATGCACCTCGTTCGCTATCACGGCGAACTACTCTCAGGTGATAATGAGGGCAAACCAAGTCAGCCGACAATCACTACTGCGTTCAAAGCAAAGCTCCCCTTTGGGTCGCCGAGGGCACAGAGTATCACTAAGTCCATCGCCGAATTTATTTGCAAGGACCTTCGCCCTTACAGCGTGGTCGAGAATGATGGACTTTTATCTGTCTAGATGTACAGTGTTTACATTTAAGACCAGGAGGCAGTGAGTTATTATGCAAATGCATATTTCTTTGCACAATGTTGGAAATGTTGGCATTAATAAATGCATAAAATTTCCTTATTTCCTTATTCCTTCTTTTTCTTTTCAGTCACATATATCGTGATATATCGTTGATGAAATTTCTTCCAATATATTGAATATCGTAGATATCGCGAATCGTGATATCATATCGTGGACCACATATCGCCACAGAATTGAATCGTGAGGTACCTGTATCGTCCCACCCCTATTGTACAGTAAACGTGGTACTAACTAACTTAGCAAGAACATTTGGATATGCGCCTAATATTAGCACACATTTATCCAAGTTAATGTTAGAGCGAGCAGCCATGTAAAGTGGCTATTTTTAGGCTTCTACTTGCATGTTTTAAATAAGTCATGTTTGAGGTCACACTTCACCTTTTTGTGGTCGTTCTTAACTCCTACAAATGCATATGCAATAAGTTCAGCCGCAAAAACAACCCTGTCTACACCTTTTCAATGCTAAATTTTCACTTTGTGTCTTTAGTAAATCCTGACAGTAGATTTTTGACAGCAAAGGAGGGTTTGCGCTGGCATAAGCGGTTAATAAATCTGGTCTCTTCTCCTCAACTAAAGCTTAGTCGACTATTAGGGGGCAGCCCTACATTACACCAAACCTTTTTGATGACAGACTTTGGCTTAAGCATCTCAGAAAGATCAATCATCTGAGATGCTGTACAATGAAATCGCCATCCTCTGTTATCCAATCACATACTCTGTTGAACCAAAGTTATGTGAGATTTTTGTTGCGTTGTTTCCATCGTAGTTTATGCACACCTCAATTTATGCACATTTTTAGAATTTATTCGCATCAATATAGGGTTCTTTTATGCAACCCCGAAATCTGCATAAAAATAGGTAGAGGAACATAGCTAGTGAAGCATGAACTTACAGCGAAGTTTATCAACCAGTTTCCCACCACACAGCACCGAGAGAATCACTTTGACGGAAAACACTGTCAGCCTTCCCTGAGCATCACTGCAAAACACAGACAGTTACACCGTCAGATAAACTTCCACAAACACAACACAATACCCGAATACACACACACACACACACACACACACCTGTCGTGTGCTGCCACCATGAAGTTGAGCAGCAGGCTGGTGCTGTGCTGGACGTTGATCTGGTGTGTGGTGGGCAGTCGTTTGTTTAGCTGCTGGTAGATGCAGGTGATGATGGTCTCCAGCCGAGCCACGCTGATCTGGGTACAGACGTCCAGCGTGTTCAGACCGTTATCACGGAACGCCTCGATCATGTTCCACGCGTCCACCAAATGCACTGAGAGAGAAAATACACAAAATATAGGGAATCATGTCAGGAAAAACCTTACTATGTCAATCCAGATTACTTTAAATATAATAAAAAATAAAAGAGTGGCATGAAAAGTGGTATTTTTAACAAAAGTTTAGGATTGGCATGGTTTTTTTATGCTTTTGAAAGAAAGCTTCTCACCAAGACTGCATTTATTTGCCAAAAATACAGTAAAAGAGAAATATTGTCAAATATTATTACTATTTCAAATAAATGTTAAAATGTAATTTATTCCTGTGATCAAAGCTGAATTTATCATCATCATTACTGCAGTCTTCAGTGTCACATGATCCTTCAGAAATCAGTCTAATATGATGATTTGAAACATTTCTCATTATAATCAATGTTGAAAACAGTTGTGCTGCACAATATATTTTGTGTAAACTGTGATATATTTTATATTTTTTGATTAATATTTATAAAAGAAAATCACTTTTAAGATTAAAAATGGCATGTTCTTTCAATTTAATTGCTGAATAAAAGTATAATTTTTTGAACAGTAGTGTATTTCAAGCTTATCTTGTTAAATGTTTCATACTTTTCACACCAAGCAAAGTTTTTGTTCATGCTGAGCTTATTTTTGAACTTGCAGACAACAATGAAAATGCATCTTTAGCATTATTAGTCAGTAAAAGTTAAATACTCACAGTTGCATTTCTTCTGAATGAATCTGAGCTTGCATGCGGTGCGGTACGTGGACAGCCGGATGGTGTCATAATTCTGCGTCTCTGAAGAATCAAAGTCACACATCAGTCACTTCATTTTCAAATGCATCAATATACACTTTGCAGTAGGGTCAAAGGTCACTTGGTGGGCGGCACTCACTCATGTCTGTGAAGATCTGCTTCCTATCGGCCATGACATTCCGTCCCGCCTCCTCTATCATCCTAGAGACACACACAGAGAAATTAAATATAGACAGGTGATTATTCAAATAATTACTTCACACACATTAAAATATCTGTCACATTACGGCCCTGATCAAACTTTAAGTGGATTTTTGCATGTATGTGGATTTTTAAAATCGTGCATGATGGTAATGCCATACTCTAATGCCATACTGGTGATGAATTAAAATAAATAAAGACACAAAATACAGAGCAAAAACTGTTGAATTAAGTACTTTAAAACCTTTTATCCCATTTTGTCCGGTCCATTGGTCAAACAACGCAGTTTCCAATTCAATCACACATTTAAATACGGATGTCAATCCAGAAACTTTGCAGTGTACTTAGCAGCATGAAAAACTAAACTAGTATTTAGATTGTGAATGGGTAATAAACACAAAAAAAAAAAACAGAAGAGCTTCCCTTTATAATCACTGAGGCTGTCAATCTCTAAAGCACAAGCTCACTGAGTTCTGAAAACACTCCCATTATGATAATATAAAAAGCTGTCTTAAGTGTACAACGAATCTCTTATTTGCATTGTGTTTACACTTTGCATTGTGTTTTCATTGCGTAATGATAAATGCCTTTGTCCTTTGCACCTATCAAGTGCTCCGGTTAATATTTAATTGATTATATTTTAATTACATTATAAAAGGAGGAAAATCTGGATGGGGAAGAAAAGTCAAAACTGAGAAATTCTGGTCAGTGTAACATTTCAACCCTCTTAACAACCGGGAAGACACTTTTTCTTAGGAAGAGTTAATTGGTTGCCACCCAAAACCCCTCAACAATGACTTTGTGACATTCATTGACAACTGACACATAACTGAATTTCCCAAACAGTTGCATCAGAACCAAATCTCTCTTTCTGCAAAGCACTGAAGCATGTGTACACACACATTCCTGCAGGGATTTGCTGGTCTCCGGTGAGACTTACCCATAATCCCCTGGGACACAGAGGCACAAACACTGACAACAGCTAACTAAAACAAAACTTAACTATAACTGTCATCCAAACACTTGGTAAGAACTCATTCTTTTATTCATTCACCTTCTTCTTCAACCGAAATGACATTGTCGTTTTGTCTTTATTGCCTTAAAATATTTTTATTTGAACTATATTAGGTGTTTCTGCACTGACACACACACACTTGAGTGGGAATTACATCTCAAACAGTCGGCCCAGACGTGTGGCACCTCACTGCTAAAACATTCCAGTGTCCTGAACTCACATTAACACTCATCACACAGACACATTAAAAATCATTAACACACACCAGCTCCCAAAACACACAAACACACTGACTTCAGCCTTGGAACTGAAACTTCCTTTTATGGTTCAATGTTTACCACAATTATCTTTTATTAAGCAATATGACATACACAACCGTACAAAAGTTTGGGGTCAGTATAAATAAAGAAGAGAGAAATTAATCATTTATTCATCAAGAATGCATTAAATTGCTCAAAAGAGACCCTAAAGACTTAGATTCAATTTGAGGGGGGGGTTGGTGCCGTTTCATGCATACTGAGTTTTTTACACTGTTAAAGACTTGGATTCCCATGATGGACATTAAGTTGTACGTTTGATGGAGTATTTCTGTGCCAAAAATACTCCTTCCGGGTTTCTCACAACTTTCGGAAAGTTTTTTTCTGAATATGGGTCTGTGTTAGGACTGTGCGATAATGAAGAAAAAAGCGATATCCTTGTTAAATAATGCGATATTCGATATGCGATTCCATATTGCTTTAAGTGTGTAAAATCAATTTCTTTCCCCAACTGATATCTTTCACTTAAAGCATAACCGACTGTGTTTACATGAATACTCATCAAGAAGGCCATTTTGACGTAACTGTGTGCGTATTTGACACTTTGAGTGTGTCACAAGACACGAAAAAAGAACGGCTTGTGCGCACGTTTCGGTGTGTGTGTCAGACAGCGCGAGACTGCAAGGAGTTGTTTTTCACAAGTTATTGCGTTTAATAACTCTTTTTAATGTCAAGCAAGTCACATAAGTAACAGTCGTGTGCCCAGTCTATTCTCTGCTATATGCGTCGACCTAAAACGTACACTTGTCACAATGTTGAAGTAGCCTATTAAAATCATTAAGATATTGCGTACCCTTGCGATATGCATATTGCGATATGTACATTTGCGATATTTCGATAATTTCGATCTATTGTGCAGCCCTAGTCTGTGTGACGTCAAATGGGGCGGAATTTACGGGTCCTAAGGGTAAAATAACGAAATTATAGAGTTCATATCGAGTCTATAAAACATGAAAGAACAACAAATATATCAGAAAAGCCTTTCATTAAAGTGAATTTTGTTTTGTATAAATTGTATCATCTTAATTGTAATCTATGTTTTATCAACCAAATTGCCCGGATTTAATAAATAACAAGCAAATAGCCTATAACAGACAATGACATGGAGGCGGAGGCGCAGCATGATCAACGGCTTAAATGAACAACTACTAGAAAAAAAAATAAAAAATTTAGTCAGGGGCAGCCCTTACTATTTATTTCAGATAGGCCTATATTTTGTCCAGCATGTCACAAAGGGAGTTCTGGGTTGAGCGGCGGTGCTGAGCAGAAAGAGCTTCAGAAATGAGCAGAATCTCCAGAAAGGCGCTTGATCTCCACTGGAGGAAATATTACCGCTCTTTCTACGCACACACCGCAATAGTCACAATATGACCTCATGTATGTTTTAAAAACACAATTCAACTTATAAATAATACTTTTTAATGGGCCACTTAAAATGTTTATTACAAATAAATTATTAAATTCTAAAAATGAATAAAATGAACATAAATTTGCATTGCATTTGCAATCCTTTGAAACCACCCCACTTCCCGCACCCCTGATGATATCTGTCCTCTGGAACGCTATCGCTTTTCATTTAAAACGGTTTATTTAAAACAATTATTTTTTTCAAATAGATGGAATTCGAAATACAGGCCTGCCCCTAATAAAAGCCTGCTTCAAATAAAAGCCGGTGACCTTCTGCAGCTCAGGTAAATAAAGGCCCCGGCTTTCATTTGAGGAAATACGGTAAGTTACAGTTACGGTACATACCATTGAGACGTCCTGCTGTAGTCATTGCTGCTTCTCCTGTTCAATTTCAGCCTCTAGATCTGATTCTGGATCATATATGTATGGCTAAATCGGATTGATCTCCATGGTTTATTTAGGATAACGTTTTTTTCAGACGCTCTCAACGCAATAGCTGCACGCTAGTGCCTCTTTAGCCCCGCCCACACGATACGCCTCCAGCCGCTCGTTTTTTTCCGGAAAGACTTGGTACAGCGTATCTTTCTTTAATAAATATAATAAAACTAAAGACTTTTCGGAGATATGAAGGATGCAATAATACTCTATAGGTGCTCAAGATTGACATGAGATTGACTGAAACTGAGTGTTTCACCCCCCCTTTAAAATAAATGCTGTTCTTTCTATTCATCAAAGAATCCTGAAAAAAGGGGTTTCCACAAATATATGTAGCAGCGTGAGATATGATAATAATAATCATAAATGTTACTTGAGCAGCAAATCACCATATTATAATGATTTCTGAAGGACCATGTGACACTGAAGACTGGAGTAATGATGCTGAAAATTCAGCTTAGACATCACAAGAATAAACTGCATTTGAAGAGACATTCAAACAGAAATCAGTTATTTTAAATTGTAATATTTCACAATAATATTACTGTTTTTACTGTATTTTAGGTCAATTAAATGCAGCCTTAATGAGACGTATTACTCTTTAGATTACAGACATCTTACTGACTCCAAACTTTTGAACTGTAGTGTAGGCATGAAACACTGAAATACAACTAGAATATGAAATGCAGAAGTATAAGCCAACTAAGAGGAAACACCTGGTGTTAGTTACCTGATCTCGGCTGCAGGTCAGGCAGATTCAGAAGAGAGCATCAAGAGGCCTGAAAACAGGAAGAAAGTGAGATGATCAGAAATGTGTTCTCTTCAGTTCAGTCACACACACACAGATTAATCACCACTGATCATTCGTCCTGCTGTCTGTGATCATTTTTTTTTAACCGTCACACTAATGTTCACTCACGTCAGTCTGTCGATCACATCTGCTCCTGTGACTGAGGCGCCGCACAAGTTCCCATGAGCAATCAGCATTTCATATGACATTTCCTGACGTCGTGAAGCACTGTCAGTCATACATGAATGAACCAGATATGACTTCTCTAATAGTACTAATAAACTGAATGGTTTTAAATACACAAGGTTTTTATATTTATCCTCATTATATCCAATTTGTTTAAATCTCATACATTTTAACCATTTAATTTTTGATTGTTCTACATGCTAGCCATTTTTTTACCATCATACTTTTTAACTGAATGAATTAAATTGTTTTCACAATGAACAGATTCATGCTGATTCTAAGCAAGTTGGATACATAAAACAATAAAATATGCTTTAAATAAAATAAAAAGGAAATCCTTATTAATAAACTGACAAATACACATTGAGTTTATTATTTTGTTTATGTGAAAAAACAGTGTAATCCAAATGGATGGAAATTTATGCAATTCAAATAGATAGTCAAACTAAAAAAGTATTTTTTTTTACTAGTGGGTGCAGGACACTATAGTTAATTTATGTAAGTGAGGATATAGCAAAATAAAGTAAACTGTGACATATTATACCCATATTATACCCACAAAAACAATTTTGTGTTTTTTCTTTAATTGCTAATGCGACCTTTTACACCACAGACTGAACTAAATGAAGCATTGCTTGGTCATTGGTTGACCTAAATTGGTATTATCTAAGTGTGTACTTAAAGGTCCCGTTCCTCGTGTGTTTTTGAAGCTTTGATTGTGTTAACAGTGTGCAATATAACATGTGTTCATGTTTCGCGTGTAAAAAAACACAGTATTTTTCACACAATTTACTTATCTGTACACCGCTGTTTTCACTGTCCTAAAAACGGCTGATGAGTTCCTTGTTCTATGAAGTCCCTCCTTCAGAAATACGTAACGAGTTCTGATTGTGCCAGCGGTTCCTGTGTTGTGATTCGACAGCAGCTTAGCGCAAGTTGTACGGAAAGGTCACACCTCTTAACGGGAGATGCATGCGGCTATGCGCTCAATGATCTCTACAGCGAAAGCCAAACAAAGGTGATTTGACTCCGGGATGAAAATAACAGCGTCTCGACGACATGGCGACAAACACACTCAAACGCAACAATTCCTTTTCTCCACGCGACACGTCCTCTTCTCCACGTGGCACAGCAACAAGACCACGCCCCCTTTTTTCGCGTATTCTTGTGGGCGGAGGTTAGTCTGTTCTACTGTTCTACTGACGTCATTTATGAAGGAAGTACCAGGATGTAGTCCAAGCCGGCCGTTCGCTGTAGGCTTTGAAAGGGAACTTCTGTTAAATAAAATATCTCGCTTGGCATTGAACTTTGAGCTTTATAATTTTACAGGTATTATTTATGCTCTAACAGCAACATTACACACTAACTAAAGTTTGAACAATGGGATCACGAAGAACAGGACCTTTAAATTTAAAAGCTGATTGGTTGATTGTAATCCATTAAATCCCTTTCTATCAAAGTTATCGGACATTATCAAGATGAATTTGTTCTGACACAGTTTTTATTTGACACAGAGTTCTTGTCATATTTTATTACAATTTTCTAAACTGTAGCAAATAAACTGTGATAATGTGAGAAAATGCTGAAGGTGTCTGAATAAACAATATTGATTGAATGAATGAATGAATGAACAATATTGATTATTTTAATAATTTCAATATCGATTCTTAAATCCCAAGAATTGATTAGTACTGTTTTCAGTTGGTGAATGAAGGAAACATAGCGCACCTCCCATCCAATAAATCTCAATAAGCTTTGTGCTTTGTTACTTTTTATATGAAAAAAAGTCTCAGATTTCAAATGATGTCCATTTTATCATGAATCAAAATCGAATCGAATCATGAAATGTGTCAATACCCAGCCCAAATTGTGACTAAATCAAAATTTGTAAAAGCAATATATAAAAACTACAGTAGATTCCAGTATAGACTATAGTGCACTCACTACAGAGTGAATCAAATACTTCATGATTTGATCTGTGTTTGCGTTCACTCCTCTAACATTCATCTGCTAATTTACATGTATGCATTTGGCAGATGTTTTTATCTAAAGTAACTTTGAGATGTACATTTGATCAGCTCATGCATGCAGTGGGAATCAAACCCACGACCTTGGTATTGCTAAAGTGGCTAAACTGACATATCACAAACAGCACATAGTTCTGCACACATAGGGTTGAGGTGAAGAAATCCACACGTAATGGCAGCTGATGTGCAACTGATCCAAAGCTAATGCATTTTTAATTCTGTATCATGATCAACACAACAGCAGCTCAAAGCTGATCCATCTCAGCTCTTATTAAACAGCTGCAACGGTTCACAATTAACTCAAACACACCGTCTCTGCACAACCACAACCACCCTCAAAGTGGAAGTAGAGGAGAAGTCACACAGATGGGCGGCAGTGAGTTTACTATTCCTGTCAGCCACCCAAACTCATGACCTTTCACTCAAACACCATAAGTGGAAAACAATTATGTAAAGGCACCATATGAGGAGAGTGTGAGTGTGTGTGTGTGTGTGTGTGTGTGTGTGTGTGTGTGTGTGGTCAGGCGGATTTTAGCCTCTGCTGATGCAGTTCATTCTCAAACCTCCATTCATACCTGCCGTCAAACCCAGAGTTCAGCCGCTCATTCATTTCAGACACCACAGCCTCTCGAAGCACTAAACCAGAAAATAATGTTGTTGCTATGCTCACACTGACTAATAATGCCAGATATTAAAAATACTGCCAGATACTAGTCAGGGCTCGACATAACGCTTGTTCGCTTGTCTGGGACAAGTGATTTTTTTTAAGGGGTAAGTGAAAGACAATTTTACTTGCCCGACCGGACAAGCTGATTAAAACATCATTAATAAAAAATAAGTAGGGAATTACCAAATTGCAAGAATGATTCTGCATTCATTTAGGGTAAGTGGCGATTGACAGTGGATAATAATTAATAATATATAATATAATGAACTGACGGGTAACAGGGTTGTGCTGTTGACGCTCGCGCAGCCTCTCGAGGAGAAATCTAACAAATGTGCGCCACTCAAACAGAGAAACTCCGTTAACACACTGCAGTAAAAATGTAGAAATGTGGAGTTTATTTATATTTATAACATATGATACAGTTGCAACGTCACATTACCACGAGTCCTGTTTTCCTGAATACCATCACGATTGAAAACGTGACACTGATTTCATATGACAGTTCCAAAAACAATTAAATAACATTAAGTCACTTACATTTTAGACTAAATATTGAGTGTTTTTGTTCTATTTCAGCAGCGAAAACAGTTCCAAACAAAGATCACAGCAGAACCATAACGCGTCTCACAGCAACAGCGTGTTACTGAATGATTCAGCGTTTGAATTAATTGGTTGACTCAAAGATTCAATGACCTATTCATAAACTGCTAGCCTGACAAGCCAGACCCATATCAAGATGTTGGGTCTGGAAACACACCATTGGCAGGGCTCAATCTGAGAGGCGGGATAAACGGTTGTCTTTCAAATTCCCTCTGCACGCAATTGGATAGCGCTACAACCAACCAGAGCAATGAAGAAGGTAAAGCCGAGCTAACGTTAGTTGTTAGACTTTCGCCGTATCCGGTCGGCAAAACTTCGAACATATCTTCTTTTCTTAAGAATGACTTCAGTGCCGTTCTTTGTTCTTTTCTCTAAGAAAAGCTTAACTCCAAGTCTTCCAGAGTCGCGGCCAAAGCCGATTCAAAAGACCGCTGTTCATCAGCTTCTTTGTTTACGAGTAGCACGCAGAACCTCTGCAACTCTGCCGTGACGTCATCATGTTAAGCCCGTCCACCGACGCTACACACGCTGTGATTGGCCTGACCAGAGTTTGGTTTTTCCAGCTCTCAGGTCTACCGAGAGTTGCTAGACTACACTCGCGGCAAAATCAATTTTCTGCCGCTAGGGTGCGTCTAGATTTCTAGGCTAACAAACTGCCTCATTCCTGAACAAATCAGCCGTTTGAACGAATCGACTCAATGACTCGCTCATTTAGACGGTCTCCTGCCGCCCCCTACTGGCAGTTTATATTCATGTCTAAACATTCTTTAAAACATTTCTTATATGTATATTCAAAAAATATTTAAAACAATCTCATAACATTATTTAATAGAGTTGTATTTTTTCAGTGTAAATAATTTAATTTGATTGGTAACAGCCCTATTGTGTCGTCTTCTAATTAAATTTATTGATCAAATTTAAGAATATAAAAGAAAAGTTGAAGCATAGCCTATATTTAATAAGATTAGGTAAAAATATCACAAATATGCAGATTTAAATATGTCAAAGCTGATTGAACACTGGTGAGAATATTGTTGCAGAATACATTTTATTTACAACAAAAAAATTAAAAAAATTCTGGACAAGCTAATTTTTTACTCCGACAAGTGAATGAAGCACGTGAACAGGCTTAATGTCGAGCCCTGCTATTGGTCCACTGCTGTGAGCAATTATGAAACAGCGGCTACATACCAGAGCTCAACATACAAGCAGCCAACAAACTGCCAATCAATATTTATTTATATATCAAATAACTGTCAAATCGATTAATCACATTCAAAATCAAGGTTTGTGTTTACATAATATACACTTTAATTTTTTCAATTTAACCCGGTTTTTATTTTTAGTGTTAATTATACTTTTTATTTATATATTTTTTTTCTTTATTTTTTCTTTTCTTTTAATTCCTATTATAACTGTTATACTATATATTTTTATTTTTTTATTTTATTCTATTCACTTATGAATATTTTAACTTCATTTCTGTGTAAAGCACTTTGAATTGCCACTGTGTATGAAATGTGCTATACAAATAAACTTGCCTTTCCTTGCCTATATTGCCAAAAGTTTTGAATTCGGGTGTTCCAATCACTTCCAGTGCCACAGGTGTATAAAATCAAGCACTAGGCATGCAGACGCTTCTACAAACATTTGTGAAAGAATGGGTCGCTCTCAGGAGCTCAGTGAACTCAAGCGTGGTGCCGTGATAGGTTGCCACCTGTGCATTCATGAAATTTCCTCACTACTAAATAGGGGTGTGACGAGACACTTATCTCACGAGACAAGACACGAGAACGAGACAAGATTTTTACATTGTATTTTTAAGAAATCCTCGATGAAATGCATGACTAGAAAATTTGTTTGCCGGTGCATTTGAAATGTTAACTCATGTCATTTCAGTTCTACTTTCTGAGTATGAATTATCATATGCAGTATAAGACAACAAGCACTGTAAAGGTTTTGCCAAAAACTCAACTGACTGGCATCTTTCCTCCTGTACGATTTTCTCTTCAGACCTTAGAACTACACAGGCTTCTTTTGACCTCCTAACTGAACTCCTCCAAATTGATCATAGATATTAAGTGCAAACAATAACCATAATACCATAATCAAAGTACTCAATATTCAAAGTGCAAATAGAGACCACATTTTTCTTCAAGCATGATCCAGAGCTAAGAGATGGTTACAACGGGATAGCTTTTATATTGAGAGATATTCGCGTGCCTCGGGGAGATGCTTTCAAACAGCGGTAACGTATTGAAATCGTGTTTGAATGCGCGCTCCCGTTTATTTTCACTTTCAATTTTGTGATCATGCGTACTTTGTGAATAGGGAGCATTTTGGACAATTTCATGCTCCTAACTTAGTGGGAACAATTTGGGGATGGCCCCACCAGTGCACAAAGCAAGGTCCATAAAGACATGGATGAGTTTGGTGTGGAGGAACTTGACTGGCCTGCACAGAGTTCTGAGATAGAACATCTTTGGGATGAATTAGAGCCAGGCCTTCCTGCCCAACATCAGTGCCTGACCTCACAAATGTGCTACTAGAAGAATAGTCAAAAATTCCCATAAACACACTCCTAAACCTTGTGGAAAGCCTTTCCAGAAGAGTTGAAGCAGGTATAGCTGCAAAGGGTGGGCCAACTCCATATAAAACCCAACGGATTAAGAATGGGATGTTCATGTGCATGTAAAAGCAGGCGTCCCAAAACTTTTGGCATAGTGTGTGTGTGTGTATATATATATATATATATATATATATATATATATATATATATTGGCAACTAGCCTGAAACTTGGACATTGTCATGTTTGTTTGCTGAAGTCTATGGAAGTAACTGTGTGTGGGGTAATAATTAAACTGAAATTAAATTAAAAGTCATTAAACTGTGAAAATGCAATAAGCAAGTTGCACTATTGCATTTAATTCAATTTATATTTATCAGCTAGTTTATAACAAAATGGCTGAGTTACTAAACTCTACAGTAACAGAGGTGTATGACTGTGTGTTATGGAAACATTTACCACAGTAACATTTGCTTTGACGACCACAACTGACAGCTCCATCTGCTTGTTTACACACCATGCATGCAAGTGCTGCATGTATATTTAGCATCTAAGTGTCTTTCTTTATTAATCATCTGAAAATATTTCCTTTGAGTTAATGGAGGAGCTTGTATTCTTTTCTTCCAGCGCCAGCTCATATCAGTTTCTCTGACGTGACGTGGGGCGAATGATTGAATATCTCCTTTTGGGAGAACAACAAAAGCCTTCCGACGGTTCCCGCGGACAGCGGCCCTGATCTCCCTTTCAGACTTTCCTCTGAGCTGAATGAGAGAAAGACTGTGATGGAGAACAATGTCTGCGCACAAAAATAAGATCAAACTGGGGTTGAGACGTCACATCCATTCAGCAAAGAAGTGACGGAGTAGGCTTACAGGAGAGATTATGTGTGCGTGTTTGTGTTTCACAGGACTGGCATGAGCTCTATTTGCGTTTCGTATAGAGACAAATAAGGATAAAAGCCCAGAAGTTAAACACACAGAAGAAGAAGGTAACTAAGGAAACCTGTCAAGAACACATCCGGCTCATATTTCACCTCAAAAATCAAATGATAGAAATAAGTTGTATTTGGTTGAAGGAAATTCAAGCCTTTTTAGGAGCATTAAAGGATTAGTTCACTTTTAAATAAACTTTTGCTGATAATTTACTCACCCCCATGTCATCCAAGATGTCAATGTCTTTCTTTCTGCAGTCAAAAAGAAATTAAGGTTTTTGATGAAAACATTCCAGGATATTTCTCCATATAATGGACTTCAATGGGCCCCAAACGGATCAAGGTCCAAATGACAGTTTCAGTGCAGCTTCAAAGGGCTTTAAACGATACCAGACGATGAATAAGGGTCTTATCTAGCGAAACGATAAATACTGCATCTACTACGTAGATGCCTCATTAGCGCTTGCACGGATCAGTAGAATGATGCATCTACGATCGATATATATCTATGACCACGCACGTATTTTGACCTCACTTAGCGGAAGATATGGCAGAGCTCAGAGATGATCACGTTCGTCTGATAAGAGCATAAATACTGCTCGATTTCTCGCAGAAACTGATCGTTTCGCTAGATAAGACCCTTATTCGTCGTCTGGTATCGTTTAAAGCCCTTTGAAGCTGTGCTGAAACTGTCATTTGGACCTTGAACCGTTTGGAGCCCATTGAAGTCCATTATATGGAGAAATATCCTGGAATGTTTTCATCCAAAACCTTCATTTTATTTTGACTGCAGAAAGAAAGACATGGACATCTTGGATGACATGGGGGCGAGTAAATTATCAGCAAAAGTTTATTTAAAAGTGAACTAATCCTTTAAGACTATGAGAATTAAGCACATAAACCCCCCACCCCTCAATTCTCATGACAATAAAATATAAATTTCTATAAATATTTATATATTCCAAGATAGTGTAATGGAGGCCAGCTAGTAGTCACTGTGTGAGTAAAACCTCACTCCTCTGATCTCAAGAGATGCTCTAGTGACTGATGCTAGATGTTGTAGCCTTTAGCCTCCTTGTCAGATCGTCCGACTCATGTCGGCAGACCCGGGTTCGAGTCCCGCTTGCAGCGGGCGGTTCAAACAAGAGGGGTTATTGGTGCCGTGACACGGATGGGAGTGAAGTTAAGGGGGGTGAGTGTAACGGAGGCCAGCTAGTACTTGCTGTGCAAGTAAAAAGTATTTTAAAAGAAAGTTAAATATCCGGAATCCTTACAATAATGGGAAAATTTGTGGAATGTGCTTAATAAAAAAAAAAGTGCCACAATGGCCACAAAAATCTCTCAAGAGGATCTTTTAGGGCTTCACAATTAATCGAATTTGTAATCGTGATTACAATTACGGATGCCAAAATTATGTAATCGTTCAATAAAATGTAATCGCAATTACAAAAAAAGTCCACTTATATTATTCTGTGTACTTAAGATGTGTTTTCTTTTCTTTCTACGGGTTATCTTAAGTTTTTTTCCCCCATTGTTTTTATTTTTAGTATAACATTATAATTCCATGCATATTTTTACTTTTTTATTTAAAGAAACCAAACCAATATATATTTGACTTTTGAGGCTTAATGCTATAGAATAATCGTAATTAATAATCAAAATTACAATTTCAAAGGAATAATCGACAATTATGATTTGTCATAATCGTGTAGCCCTAGGATCTATTATGCTTTTTTACATTTTTTACTTTCATGTCTAATGTTGCTGTTTGAGCATGAACAGGGTCTGTAAAGTTAAGTTACAAAGTTTACGCACCGTTTCTGAACTCACTGAAACGCCTCGATTGTAGTCTTGAGTTTTCTTCCGGGAATGAACACGTCACAATATTCCTCAATTGAAATAATTCCCGCCCAAGGCACTCTCAAGATAAAGGGGCAAGGCCTGATTGAGCTGCGCTAGTAGTAGGGCTGCACGATTAATTGAAAGTAAACAGCACGCGATTTGGCAAAGGCTGCGATTTTTTTTATGCGCAGCTTGTCAGTGAAGCACGGCTCTGTGATCAGTAGTAAATGCTGCTCCATCTCAAAGCCAGAGGGTGCTCTTGCGCAAAAACTCCAAATATCCCCCGATGACACGTAATTTCAGGAAATCCCCATGGGCATCATACCATTGCTGTAGCTGAATACACAGAAGACTGAAAAACATGACTAATAAACACACGACTCCGATAATATATGGTTTATCGGAGTTCTTCAAGCCTTCTCAGGTATTTTCATGATAATAAGTTTAGTTTTACTTCAATGCTAATCGACATGTTGACATAATGTTGTGTGCCTTATTCTGTTTAGGAAGCCACATTATCAGAAGGATGCTCAACTGTCGTTATGAAGTGAGTTCGAAGTAAAAACATGTTATTAAATGTTGTCTTTTTTTGGATAAGAGGTTCATAAATGCTTGAAATATTTGACTTGTGTTGCTTTTTCAAATGCACGTTTTAAGTGACTCACAAAAAAAAAAACAATTTTGCAGTTCTACTGACCACAGAGCTGTGCTTCCCTGACAAGCTGTGCATTATAAAAAATTGGTTTAAACACAATTTTGGGTTATTTGCGATTAATCGTGCAGCCCTAGTATAGTGTTGAAACTCATGTGCTGCATTCCAGTTCGTTTTTATTATGCCCTTAACTTGCTAAATTCCCTCCGTCTCGTTCACTCGAATGTGCGTCATTGCACGAATGCCCACTACTGGCGGAACCTTTGCTATAGGCTGAACTGGAACATCCTAAGCCCATGATCACTTGGAATCCACTATGGAGATAATTTTTTTTTTTTTTCCTTACAAAATTGTTTAATGCAGCATTCTATATGTATATAGGTGTGTTTGGGTTATTTTAAATATTTTTATAAAAATATTATACAGTTGTTTGTAGGTACATATGAAGTAGACTCGCTCCCTTGGTCAAAGCGAGGGTCTGTCCATATAAACTTCCCTCGTCCACTTCATGAAGTGGAACGCACTTCAAAATGGCGGCGGGGATACCCCAGAGGGGAAGCGCTTAGGGGAGTTTGCAAGTGCGTGTCTAAAAGTGGAGTGGAACACAGCCCCGGTAATGGGAAGGGGCATGACATTTCCCAAACACATTTGAAGCAGCTGCCCAATCACAACATGCTGGTTCAGCCGGCCAATCAGAGCTCATTGCACTTTTCACAAGGAGGGGCAACAATGTCAAATTTGAGACATTGAAAACCTATTCAAGTAGACATAAAAAACAAAACAAAATCAAGACTTTGTAAAAGGGCATAATATGACATCTTTAAATGTTGTTTAAGAAAAAATAATAATAAAATAAAAAAATATTATATATATATATATATATATATATATATATATATATATATATATATATATATATATATATATATATATATATATAGTATGATCTATGCCCTGGAGCAACACTTATGAACTAAAAATTATCCAAGAGACACATGCCCTGTGCTTTCAGTTTCAGAAGTGTGTTAAAGGTTCAAGATTTTCTACAGACTGGACACTGATGTCACTAGCAATATGTGGACACACGGTCACCTTTTAGGGTCTGCTGGTTCATATGATTATTTTATGACACCCTAATTCTGGAGGAGGCCGTCGGTCTGTCTGAATGCCACTGTGGATGTGGACATGCATGCATGCTTGCGTGTGCGTGTGTGTGTGTGTGTGTAGCAGGTAGGCAGAACATCCGATGAGGGGGACAAACATTCCAAAGATTCCGGATCTCAAACCTCTGTCAACTTCTGTGTATGTGCGCTTTTACACAGGTCACATGAATAAATGGATTTCAAACACTTTGTTTTAAGAAGCCAAAGAGCAGCAAGGGCCCCTTTCGCTTGCACACACACACACACACACACACACATACAAAAGTACAGCCTGGCATGAAGATACTCTCATGGTTATTTTTGCCTTGGTGACGACTTGACGACTCTCTGGTCTGGTATGAACATGCACAAAAATATGATCTCTCAGTCTCAAACTCTACCAAACCTCTATCCACATAGCTAAGCCCTTATCGCATCAGTATCAACTCGGTTTTTTTTTTCTTGTGTCCAATTAAAAAAAAAACACACACACACACACACACACACATACACTTTGGCTGTGCTCGTAATGGCTTGCTTTGGCTTAGATTAATCTCATTTCAAGACAAAGTTTCAACCCCTTATGAAAAGTACCATGGTATTATGTTTTTAGGACACCACCATAATGAAAGAAGCATTAAAATATAAACACTACCAGAGTACTTGTCAAAAAGGGCCTTAATGTTAAAAACGTGCTTAAAGTGCTCAAATCACCAATCCATCAGATAGAAAAACAAAAAAACATTCTTACAAAAAGATATTGTACCATTGTACTGAATGAGCATATACATCACTTACACAAAAAAGTACCATAGAACCGCCTTGTTTAATGGACATTGCACTATGGTATTTTTGGAAACACATTGTAAATATGTAATATATATGTAAATAAATACCATGGTAGTGAATTTCAGTACCATGATATGCAGACTATGCAGGCTATAATGTGGTACTACAACATTAGTACACTACTTTTTTGTTGTAAAACTTTGTACCAATCCAAAGTAGCCTACTTCAAAGTATTATCATCATGGTACATGTTTTTTGTTGTTTTTTTAAATATGGTAATACCATGGTATTTTTGTCAGTGCCTTATTTTGAGTTTCTCTTTCTGACTTCCTACACAATGACAACGGAAACACAACATACACGTACCAACTGAAAAAAAAATCATCCATAAACACATAAATACACCCGAGGAGCCGAAATCTCTCATATGAACATCTGATGTTGGGAAAGTAGTTGCAGTTTCAGGATGTTTCGCGTTTGTTGTTTTCGTTTAACGGAAACGGTTGCATGCGCAAATCTTTGCTCAATCTACATGTAAATAAACCCCCAACATCTACATGTGTATGTTATGTAGTTAATAACTATTACAATGACTTTATGTCTTTAAGTTAGAGGAATGAAGAGATGAAAGCGAGCAGCCATGTTGTCAAACATTAGTTCACTTCATTCACCGCTCAGAGTTTCTTTCCTGCACATGCGAGTACGTTTTTATAGTTTATAATGCTATAATTTCAGTTATAACTGTATATTATCGTGTACAGTTCTAGGTTTTGATTTGTAGTTGTGTGTTTAATGGAGGTTTACTGAAGTGACGAGCAGAAGTTCGGTTTTGACTCACCGGAGCGAATTTCCGCCGCTCTGTTCCCGTTAAAACATCAGACTCTCATCTCAGTCTGTGACTTCTCATTATATTCTCATTGTATCAGATGATTCAGAGCTGCTGTTGAGTCACGATTCATTCACGAGTTCTCCGGTTAACGGCAGGACGACTCTGTGTGAACGCCATACTGGAGAAACTCAAGTCTCTCTCTCTCTCTCTCTCTCTCTCTCTCTCTCTCTCTCTCTCTCTCTCTCTCTCTCTCTCTCTCTCTCTCTCTCTCTCTCTCTCTCTCTCTCTCTCTCTCTCTCTCTCTCTCTCTCTCTCTCTCTCTCTCTCTCTCTCTCTCTCTCTCTCTCTCTCTCTCTCTCTCTCGTTTGTATGAGTAGCACACACAATGTTGCACTCAGTATTTACACATAATATTGCCAGAATGTGACAGAAATGGGGGCCAGTATAAGTAATACAAAATCAATAAATACAATCTATACATTTTAAACAATATTATGTATTTTAGATTGTACTAAATAGTTTTTATTAAATTATTATTAATTCTTATATAGGCTTATTTTTTTACCTAAATTATAGCCTATTATATATAATATTAGCTAATAATAACACAAAAATTTACAAATTTAATAATAACACCATCAATCAGTCATCTATCTATCTATGTAAGCTATCGGTATATGTATCTATATATGTATCTCTATCTATCTATACATTGTGAACATTGTTATATTTGAAAAATACTATTTATTTTATTTTATTACATGTTTGCAATTTTTTAAATATTGTCATATAAATGTTATATATATATATATATATATATATATATATATATATATATATATATATATATATATATATATATATATATATGTTATATATATATGTTTATATATATATATATGTGTGTTATATATATATATGTTTATATATATATATATATATAATATATAGTATATATAAAAGTATATATAAGTATATTTATATAAATATATATAAATTATAAAAGTATATATAAAAAAATAAAAAAATATATAAATACATATTTAAAATAATAAAATAATACAATCATCTGTTTATTACAGATTAAATTATTACATATAATATACATTGTTAACATTGTTATATTTTAATTATTATTAAATCAGTTTTAGTAAAAAAAAATTTTTTTTTTACATTTTTGCAATCACATTTGTTTTTTATTCTGTTAATATAAATGTTATTTAATATGTGTGTTGTTGTTGTTGTTGAGCTTTTTGTAGCCCCTGTTTCATAACTGTGAACCAGTATTATCTGGATGTATTATTAATATGTGACAGCGTTATATTAATATCTAACCATAGTCAGTGTGAGTAGGCTATTCCATTCCATTATTATTTCTGTATTATTTGCCTTCTTCTGTGAAACATCACAAATGCAGGTGTTATTCAGATTTTCCAATTGAAGAACAGATTTATAGATCATTTCAAGCCGTACAATCGTTTTAAAAGTACTATCTTTAATTGAACAGTGAATGAAGTGTGAATGACATTTGAGAGCTATGGCAGAGGTGAAGATTATTAGTGAATTAATATAATGCTTCCGTATGCCTTGGAATAATAAAAACAAGTCTTTGCTTTTAGTGTTTCTTGGCCTTGGCAGTGTAAATCATGCATGCTGTGTGTTGCCTAGCATCTCCTTTTGTGTTTCACTGGAGAAAGAAAATTATACAGGGTTGGACCATCGTGAGCGTATTTTTGGGTGAACTCTTCTTCTGCGTTTATAATGCATGATGTCAGAGCTCACCCACCCGTGAGATATGTTTAGATTCAAGGGTCAGACTAATGACAGAGATGACAGAGATCTGTATGTTTACCAAACTTATATCTGAGCTCAATGAGCCGAAACAATCATCATCATTAGTGGGTAAACATCAGTACTGAGCGAGTTCAAAAGATGTTCTGTTTCATTTTTGTGTGTTTTTACAATGAAACAGCCTCAGTATAAAGTCAAATCTTTGGGATCCCCCCCCCCCCCCCCCCCCTCCACCCAGAACCTACAAATAGCCACAGATCAAACACAATTGTAAAATATTGGCGAGTTATTCATGTTCTTTACTGAGGTTGCTGTTAAAAAAAGTATCATTTATTTAGGCTATTTGTTTGTTTATAGCCAATTGCCAAAGCTGTAACACACACACGCACACACACACACACACACACACACACACACACACACACACACACACACACACACACACACACACAAAGGTATTTAAAATTAATGGGGGGAAAAACCAAAGCAGCTTGCAAAGTGGGCAGTCAGTGTTCACTCAATTAGCCACACCCTGTATAACTAGCCACACCCACCAGCATTGGCCACACCCCTGATGTACATCAGTGACTGAAACCTGACCTGTGAAAAAGCCTGTAGTGCCATTCAAACATTCTTCTGTTACATGATATCACTTTTGAACACAGATCATTAATCACATAGTGCCCCTCTTTTGTGTGTGTGTGTGTGTGTCTTCCTGTTGTTGTGTCTCGATGTCTCTTCCTGTCTCTCTCTCTATGGTGAATCATTGTCTCAGTAAATTAGCTGCAACATCTCTATTTTGAACAGAAAATGCATCAGCACATCCACAACTCCATCCGTCCCGCAGGGCTAAGATTTCCACAAAAGAAGAGATTATTTTCCACGAACCTCAATGTTGTCATTATTTAAAAGATATTTTCATGTTTGTAGATTGTAGGTTGTGTAACGTCCCCAGATGAATTACAGCTGATGAGAAGCGAGTTTATTTCTGTGTGTCCGTGACATCCTAGAAGGGCAGGAACCCGTGCAGAATGTGATCATGTGGATGGAGATAAACAAGGTTTCCCTTCAATCTCTCGCACCTCACAGATGAGTTGAACATTAACTGTGCCACTGCCTATAAACTGGAGCTTTCCAAGGGTTTGACACAATAAAAACTTTTACATTTCATTTAAGGAAATCTGCAGTGCAGACAAACGGGCTTTAGCTTCACAAATGAAACTAGCTGGAAAGCATGTTATCTGGTTGGAGAAGAAGTGCTTCTGTACAAATACAGTACTATACTATACTGCAAACAAAGAAACAAGCCAACACAAGGGCTTTTCCTTTTAAAATAAAATTGTGTATAAAATACAATCATTCCTATTATAATGCTGGATTATCAGGAAACAGCTGTAAATAAGATTGTAATGTACTGATCGTGGCCTTAAATTTTAAAAGAAGCTGAAATATGTTCAGTTGGCCTTTGTTTGATTTCGGAAAAAATAGACACTTGCCATGTGGCGTTGAAAATGTACAATCCACAGCAAAAGATTTTAATTCACTTGTTGTAAGCCAGAACTTCATTTTACCAGTCTAACTAGTATCTTCATGTTTAATGAAAGAAGTGTGAATTGGCATTTAATACACTTAAATGTATATGCAAGATTTCAAATAAAATTATTTAATTATTTTTTTATGATTCATTATTTTTTTAATAATAATGTTTATTAATTATTTTTTTATTTAAAATTTTAATATTTTCGTAAAATCATTTAATTAAAAATACTTTCTGTGAGTTTTTTCTTTTTCCTTTTGTCAAAACTGAACAAAATTATTTTTGCCTGTGACAAAAGAAAACGAAAAGATAGTTTGCTGGAATTTGCTGGTCTCACAGGTCTGATGGCTGGTTTTAGAGGGTTTTTAGCATAGAATAGATGCCTCATTAGCGGCCATTTCTACTAGTTGCTGTCTTAAACTTTGAAGTAAAATTAACTTGGATGTTTAAGTCATTTCAACTTAAATTACATTACAAAAGACTTAAAAATGGATTGAATATTGTATAACTTATTAAAAAAAAAGTTGCAGATTGTTAACTTATTTTGATGAGCAATGCAAAAACATATGTTATTATTTATTGATCAGGCCTAGTAAGCCGTCCGCCATATTGGAACGGTCAAATCCGGCCCGTGAAGGCGTGAACACTTGAGAGCAAGTTGACTGAGCGTCTGCAAACGTAGAACAACTCTATATCTGCAATAGACTTCAGCAGATTATTTTGCTATACTAACACAATACAACAAGACAAAGGCGTCAGCTAACACGACAATAAAAAGTGGTGGCATCATTGATTCTTACTGTGAGTGACGAAACGCTGACCGTTCCAATATGGCGGCCGTCCGACGTGTCTATGGTCTGGAGCGGTTGAATGTGGCATTTTAGCACTTTTGATACTTTTTGCACTTTGGTAGGCCATGTTGGAAGGCCAGCTCAAGCCAACTAAGACCAGTAGGTTTGTTTAAGATGTTTCTGTTCCAACAAAGAAGATAAATAATAAACAGTAAAATGAATAAATGCCCAAACAGATTCATTGCGATGTGATGCAGTGTTCACTAAAGGTCAGTCATGTTATGTTTGAATGTTGTTGCGCTGCCATCTAGCGGTCAGAAGCTGTACCAGCACTTCATTAATGGGTCAGTCAGGCTGTTTTTTGTTTGTTTTTTGTTTTGTTTTCAGGCAACACATTTTATCCACAAAATATTGATATTTTCTTGTTAAAGATATAAATATGTGTCCAAAACCAAAAACTGGCGAGATTCTCTTCATGAACATGTCAGTGTGTTTTGTCCAGCAGAGGGCGCTGAAAGTGCGGTGATTTTTAGGGAACTGAAAAATGTAGAATCATAAATAAACGTCAAATTATATCAGCTTCCTAAAAAAAACACAATGGCTTTATTAATAATATGAAAAGAGTTAAAATTAGACTAAAATACCAATAAAACGTTTTAACAAGGTTGTATTTCAATCATACAAATTTATTTTAGAATAGCCTACACATTAATCATTCATTTGTGTCTGTGTGTGTGTGTGTGTGAGAGAGAGAGAGATAAGGTGTGTGTGTGTGTGTGTGTGTGTGTGTGTGTGTGTGTGTGTGTGTGTGTGTGTGTGTGTGTGTGTGTGTGTGTGTGTGTGTGTGTGAGAGAGAGAGAGAGAGATAAGGTGTGTGTGTGTGTGTGTGTGTGAGTGAGTGAGTGGGGGGTTTATGAGAAAAATGTACATCCCAATGACCAAAAGAGGTTGTCATCTCTCTCTCCCCGTTTCCATCATGGTTAGTTACTTGTATTACTTTATTTCATTATGGCAGCCAACATGATGAGCAAAATATCACTCATATGAACAGGGCTTGAATGTGAACTTGACCTTGATCAGTCCTGGTCTCCATCATCATCATCATCATCATCATCAGGGAACCCCTCCTTTCTCAAAGTGTCCCGTCAATCATGAAACCGAGCCGCACGAGTGTTTAGTAAGCAGTCCTTTATGTGAAGTGACACTGATGAAAGGGAAATGACCCTCGTGTAGGTTAAACAGAACATGACACCAGCACACCGCACGCGACCTCCAGCCTCCCCCGGTTAACCGTAACGGAAGGCGCCGCGTTGGCACGTGCGTTAATTATTCAGAAAAGATCGAGATAAACTGCATCAGCAGCCCTACTGTAAACCTCCATCCATCCAGACTGAGAGAGAGCGAGAGAGAGAGAGAGAGAGAGAGAGAGAGAGAGAGAGAGAGAGAGAGAGAGAGAGAGAGAGAGAGAGAGAGAGAGAGAGAGAGAGAGAGAGAGAGAGAGAGATTGTCTTACCCGTGTCCTCGATGACTCCATGTGCGCTTCAGCCAAAATCCCTTACACTGTTCAAAAGTTTGGCCCTGATGCTCAAAGTAATTGTTTTGAGTAGGGTAAACTTAAATGACACAAACTAGTTCAATCAAATTAACTTTTATGAGTATTTAGAACTTTCTTTTTCCTTTGAGTTCACAACAGATATATGTTAAATGCTCTAAATTGCTTTACTCATTCAGCAATTGTTATGCTAATGCTATCAAAGAATTGTGTTGACAATTAACAAGTTAGCATTTACTAAATTAGCTATAAAGGTTGCCAAGTTTCCACTACTAAAAATAAGATTACATGATCATTTTAAAGGGTTAGTTCACCCCAAAAATAAAAAAATGGACATTACTCACCTTCATGTCGTTCCAAACCCGTAAGACCTTCGTTCATCTTTGGAACACAAATTAGTATATTGTGGGCGGCAGTGGCTCAGTGGTTCATGTAGGTTGTCTACAAACCGGAAGGTTGGTGATTCGACCAAGTGTCGAGGTGTCCATGAGCAAGACACCTAACCCCAGCTGTTCCCGACGAGCTGGATGGCTGTGTGAATGGGTGGATGTGAGAGCGCTTTGGATGGCCAACGTCTGTTAAAAGCGCTATATAAATGCAGTCCATTTACCATATTATGATGAAATCCGAGAGCTTTCTGAGCCCTCCATATACAGCGATATAATGACCAGACCACATTCAAGGTCCAGTTAAGTAGGAAAGACATTGTTAAAATAGTCCATGTGACTCCAGTGGTTCAACCTTAATTTTATGAAGAGACGAGAATACTTTTTGTCCACAATAAACTAACGACTTTATTCAACAATTTCTTCTTACCTGTGTCAGTCTCCTACACAGTTTACGTTATAAATACAGTGAAGCGCTTCCCAGTTCTACGGCAGAACGCCGGCTCTCCATTGGTCAGCTCCTGCATTACACGCATGCTTCATGGTGTTCACGTGAACAGCATCGGCCAATGGTGAGCCAGCGTTCTGCCGTAGAACCCGGAAGCGCTGCACTGTATTAACAACATAAACTGCGGTTTAGAGGGAGTAATTAATGACAGAATTGTAATTTTTGGTGAACTAACCAAAATGTATGAATCAAATATTTCAAGCAAAAGTTTGAGTACAAAATAAAAATCTGCCAGTTTTGCTTACTGTAACTGATTACCTATTTTATGAGTTTTGCCTAGTTATTCGGGTTTAGTTTGGGGTCAGTAAGATTTGCTTTGAAAGACGAAATGCTTTTATTCATCAATGATGCATTATATTAATAAAAGTTGCGGTATAAAAACATTTAGTCTATAATATCACAAAAGATTTAATAAATGCTGTTCTTTTGAACTTTCTATTAGTCAAAGAACCATAAAAAAAGCTTCAGGGTTTCCACGAAAATATGAAGCAGAACCTTTTTCAACATTGATAATAATCAGAAATGTTGATTGAGCAGCAAATCAGCATATTAGAATGATTTCTGAAGGATCATGTGACACTGACTGGAGTAATCAGCTTTGACATCACAGGAATAATTTACATTTTAAAATATATTCAAATAGAAAACCATTATTTTAAATTGTAATAATATTTCACAATATTACTGTTTTTTCTGTATATTTGATCTTACTCTTGGTGAGAGACGTCTGCAAAATACATTTAAAAAATCTTACAGAGCCCAAACTTTACACACATTTCTATCACCATGAGACTTTCCATTGACTTCTATTGTTTTTATACCGACTATAATGCCATTTCATATATCCTCAAACCCTAAAACTAACCTGAACACAAACCTTTATGCATGTTTTTAGATTGTCATTATGTTTATTAAGCTGTTGGACCATATAGTTGAACCCAAAATTAATATTCTGTCATCATTTACTCGCCCACATCTTCTGTGGAACACAAAAAAAAAATGTTATGTTATGTTTATCTTTGGCAACAAAATGACAAAAGCCCCTTGAAAGTAGTTATATATGTAGAAAGAAGTAATATTATCGCTTTGTGTGACAAAAGCCTGAAATCGAATATATGAAAATTTGCATTAAAGAGTAAGCCTATTTAAGACGGAAGAGCCATCATTATAATCTGGACTTCTTTAATTATATTTTATGATGCTTTTGTCATTTGTCTTTACAGTTGATGACAATGTAAATTTTTTGGTGAACCATCCCTTTAAGTAGGCCTACATCAGATACTGCATGTTTTTTATGCAAGTTCTAGAGGAACGTTCACAAACACAGTCTTTTGCGAGAGAACCGCTTTTTTAATTCCATCCAGTGAGAGCAGCTCCATGAGCCGACAACACACAGTTCATCATCTGACACACATAAACACGCAGATCTCCTGTACATAACCAAAGTCCACATATGTTCATAATTATAGGAGAGGGGCATCCGGCTGGAGAACATGGCTGCTGCTGCTTTGAGTCAAATAAGCAAGGCATGTGTGTGTGTGTGTGTGTGTGTGGGTATGAGTGTTTTTGTCTTGTAGGTCTATGGCGTCTCAATGCTTTAAGTTAGTGCAGTGGTTTAAAGGTCTAAGCGAAGGCCAGCTCATATAGTACATGCTCAGCTGTTTCTAGAGCTCATTCTAGAGCCAGGGTTCCCACAACTTTTAACCAATGGATTTCCATAATTCTTATAATGATAAAGATGGGAATTCAGATTTTTATACACACACACAAACATATATATATATATATATATATATATATATATATATATATATATATATATATATACACTCACCTAAAGGATTATTAGGAACACCAGTTCAATTTCTCATTAATGCAATTATCTAAATTATCTAATCAACCAATCACATGGCAGTTGCTTCAATGCATTTAGGGGTGTGGTCCTGGTCAAGACAATCTCCTGAACTCCAAACTGAATGTCAGAATGGGAAAAAAGGTGATTTAAGCAATTTTGAGCGTGGCATGGTTGTTGGTGCCAGACGGCCCGGTCTGAGTATTTCACAATCTGCTCAGTTACTGAGATTTTCATGCACAATCATTTCTAGGGTTTACAAAGAATGGTGTGAAAAGGGAAAAACATCCAGTATGCGGCAGTCCTGTGGGCGAAAATGCCTTGTTGATGCTAGAGGTCAGAGGAGAATGGGCCGACTGATTCAAGCTGATAGAAGAGCAACTTTGACTGAAATAACCACTCGTTACAACCAAGGTATGCAGCAAAGCATTTATGAAGCCACAACACGCACAACCTTGGCTACAACAGCAGAAGACCCCACCGGGTACCACTCATCTCCACTACAAATAGGAAAAAGAGGCTACAATTTGCACAAGCTCACCAAAATTGGACAGTTGAAGACTGGAAAAATGTTGCCTGGTCTGATGAGTCTCGATTTCTGTTGAGACATTCAGATGGTAGAGTCAGAATTTGGCGTAAACAGAATGAGAACATGGATCCATCATGCCTTGTTACCACTGTGCAGGCTGGTGGTGGTGGTGTAATGGTGTGGGGGATGTTTTCTTGGCACACTTTAGGCCCCTTAGTGCCAATTGGGCATCGTTTAAATGCCACGGCCTACCTGAGCATTGTTTCTGACCATGTCCATCCCTTTATGACCACCATGTGCCCATCCTCTGATGGCTACTTCCAGCAGGATAATGCACCATGTCACAAAGCTCCAATCATTTCAAATTGGTTTCTTGAACATGACAATGAGTTCACTGTACTAAAATGGCCCCCACAGTCACCAGATCTCAACCCAATAGAGCATCTTTGGGATGTGGTGGAATGGAAGCTTCGTGCCCTGGATGTGCATCCCACAAATCTCCATCAACTGCAAGATGCTATCCTATCAATATGGGCCAACATTTCTAAAGAATGCTTTCAGCACCTTGTTGAATCAATGCCACGTAGAATTAAGGCAGTTCTGAAGGCGAAAGGGGGTCAAACACAGTATTAGTATGGTGTTCCTAATAATCCTTTAGGTGAGTGTATACAGTACACTGGCCAATTTATTAGGTACATCTGTTCGACTGCTCATTAACGCAATTATCTAATCAGCCAATCAGGCAGCAACTCAATGCATTTAGGCATGTAGACATGGTCAAGACAATCTCAAACTAAGTTCAAACTGAGCATCAGATAGGGGAAGAAAGGTGATTTAAGCGACTTTGAACGTGGCATGGTTGTTGGTGCCAGACATGCTGGTCTGAGTATTTCAGAAACTGCTGATCTACTGGGATTTTCATGCACAACATCTCTAGGTTTTACAGAGAATGGTCAGAAAAAGAGAAAATATCCAGTGAGCGGTAGTTCTGTGGTGATGCCAGAGGTCAGAGGAGAATGACCAGACTGGTTCAGCTGATAGAAAGGCAACATTAACACAAATAAGCACTCGTTACAACCGGAAGAAGAGCATCTCTGAACGCACAACCTGTCCAACCTTGAAGCAGACGAGCTACAGCAGCAGAAGACACACCGGTGACACTCCTGTCAGCTGAGAACAGAAACTGAGACTACCATTCACACGGTCACAACAATACTGGACAATACAAGATTGGAAAAAACGTCTCATGAGTCTGGATTTCTGCTGCGACATTCAGATGGGAGGGTCATGTTTGGCATGAACAACATGAACGCATGGATCCATCCTCCTTTGTATCAACGGTTCAGGCTGCTGGTGTAATGGCCTACCTGAGTATTGTTGCTGATGACCACTGGCTACTTCCAGCAGGATAACACCATGTCACAAAGCTCAAATCATCTCAAACTGGTTTCTTGAGTCTGACAGTGAGTTCACTAAACTCAAATGGCCTCCAGTCACCAGATCTCAGTCCAATAGAGCAGCTTTGGGATGTGGTGGAACGGGATATTTGCATCATGGATGTGCAGACGACAAATCTGCAGCGACTGAGTGAAGCTCTCATGACAATATGAACCAAAATCTCTGAGGAATGTTTCCAGCACCTTGTTGAATCTGTGCCATGAAGAATTAAGGCAGTTCTGAAGGCAAAAAGGGGTCCAACCCGGTACTAGCAAAGTGTACCTAATAAAGTGGCCAGTCATTTACTGTATATAATCACACACACACACACACACCGTATATTATGATACCTGTCTGGAAACAAGTATTTTTTTATCATACTTTTTTTGTACAATTCTGTTTCATGTTTATATGTTTATATAATATTATGTTTAAAAAAAAATGCATAAATGCATAAAATCTCCTTAACTTCTGACATTTTATTCATTTGACTTTTCCAGGCCTGGAAAACCAATCAAAATCCCTGACATTTCCAGGTTTTCCTTGAGCCCGTGGGAACCCTGTAGATCCTTCCTCCAGCCAATCAGCCGCCTCCTGTCCAGAACCCTGATCAGAATCACAAAGACACACACATACAGTAAGACATGCAGATAGAAAGGGAGACGTTCCTCTTGCTCAGCTCTTTTCTTTACAGCAGGGTGAGCGATCGCAAAGCCCCGTCCGTTTTGGCTTCCATCATTCGAGGTGTGTGTGGCTCTACCCCTGGATCGGACCCGTGCAGGTCAGTACGTAAAGACTGAGGTTGACCCACGGTTTTGGAAGCAGCAGAATGAATGAACATAACTAGCTTAACTAGCCTCAGGTATCAGGTGAGGCAGCGCTATTCAGTGCTGTTGATGGTAGTAATCAAAGTGTCTTCACTGTCCTGAGGAGCAAAGAGCAAGAGAGAGAAAGAAATGGCAAATTATTTTACTAATATCGATCGTTTTATTGGTCCTGATGAGTTGTAATGGATCTAGTTCCACGTCCACTGTTATATGAAACTGCATCATTTCCATCGCTCCAGTCTTTGTTAATGGTGAAGGACGGTCCATCTCACCCCGTCTTCCTCGGCATATGTTGGATTGATTGAATATTGTTTATGCCTTACAGGGGGCGGAAATAGGGCAATTCCAAGTCTCATTCCTGGGCTGTTGCCATGGTGATGTTTTGTGGGTGTGGCAAGCTGTGGGACCCTGAAGATGCCAGAGAGAGGGTGGAGCTTGAGGAGGAAATTACTTGCGGAGACTGGCACCTGCAAACACATATAATGTTATTTTGAGACCAACAGCATACTTGTGTTACTTTTATACACAGTTAGTATACAAATGAATGCACAAATACCCAGATGACCTACTATAATTTGCTACACTGTAAACCCTAACGCTCAAAATAATGAATTGGTTTGAGTAGAGCCAACTCAAATTCAAACAAAAAACTTTTATGAGTATTTAGAACTTTCTTTTTCTTTTGAGTTCACAAAACTGACGGATTTAAGGTAATCTGAGTTGTTTCATTGTTTTGAGTTTTATGAACTTTTTTCTTTTTTAGACTAACTTGAATTTAACCGAAACTGGGCTGGGATTTCTATTTCCCAGCATGCTTTGCCATGACACTCAAAAGGGACAGTAAATGCCAAAATTATGTGTTATATAATGTTTTTTGTGTGCAAGATTAATATTAAGCGGGAGATTTAGTAGTGTTTAATGTTTTGTTATGCTAGTTTAGAAGAGTTTCGGTTATGTTGGTTTATTTTGTAGGGTTTCCATCATGACGAGTGGAGTATGAGATAAGTTTGAGAACAGATATAAGGTATAAATTGCTGTACTCATTCAGCAAGTGCTATGCTAATGCTATCAAAGCATTGTGTTACCAATTAACAAGGTGGCATTTATTGAATTAGCTAGTTAAAGCTAGTCAAGTTTCCACTACTAAAAATGTTACATTACATGATATTTTAAGTTGTAAACTTAAAAAGCTTACTCAAATATTTCAAGTTCAGAGCAATAAAATGTAAGATTACAAAATAAAAGTCTGCTAGTTCTGCTTACTTAAACCTAAGTTTAAGCCTTAAGATTGCCTATTTTTGTTTTGCCAACTTATTATTCGGGTTTACAGTGTACAAGTGTTTAAAAATATATGTAATTATGCAACACTGTGGCTTCATTAGGTGCGTGTTTAATGCAGATAGTGGAGCATCAAAGGGTTTTCGTTTTAATACAAAAGATTTTAATAAAATTTTGAATCAAATGGTCTTTACTTCTGGCAGCCCAATCAAAAACTATCAGTCAAGAAATAGATTTAAACTGTGAATGGGAAGTCAAGTCAAGCACACTGCATTGTGTAGTAGGTCTTAGTATTTTATGTATAATAGTGTAATAGTATTTTTGTAAAGAAATGGTATGAGAAATCTGCAAGTATTCCCTTCTAAAAATAGCGCATAAATACTTGAGATTCAACTATGTACACATGAGCACTATGTTATAGAGATTATAAATTAATCTCGGATTACCATATAGACCGTATCACACTATAATCCTAATTTAATTTAATCACACAAAAAATCCTTTAAAAAACTACTAACACAGTATTATAAATTATATAAAATTATATAATTAAAAAATGATATACAGTGTATATATACTGTGTGTATATATATATATATATATATAAATTATACATACATACTAGTGTTGTAGTACTCGAGACCAGTCTTAAGACCATTTTTGAAGGTCTTGTCTCGGTCTCGACTGCATTTCTCCTCGGTCTTGTCTTGTCTTGTCAGAGGACTCAGGATTTTATCTCAAGGTCAAGACCACAACTGCAAGGATATCACTAAATTGCCAGTGCATTGTCTGATTTAACATCATTAATGTGATTTGATGTAAAACTTACAGCATAAAATGCAATCAATAACTTCTTTGTAATGTGATTTTCTTTTGTTACTGAGCTGCCGGGTTCAAAATCAATGCAGAATTGTCTCAAAAACGCCCAAAATAAATTAAATGCCCACAAAATTCTGAGATTTAGTTTTTTTAAATAACATAGAATATATTTAAGCAGCAAGAGAACTGTTTTCATGAATATAACCGTGATTGCAAATTATATTGATTTATACAAACATTCAATAAACAAGAAGTTAATATTAAAAAATTACATTTTAAAGTTTAAACTGTGTCTTTGCTAATTCGGCAACGTTTCGTTATTAAATGAATCAGCTGCTTTGAACAAATCGGTTGAATAAAGGATTGGGTGACAGTTAAATAATTTGAATGTTAAATTAATCTGAAGATTATTTATGCAGGTGTAATTGTACCAATTCAGATGCAACTTCTGTGCCATGAATTTTATTGTTAGGGATTTGATTGGTAACAGCGCTATAGTGTCTCACTATTATAATTGTATTTATTCAATAAATATAAGTCATTTCTCAGACAGTAGCTATGAATCTTTTAGATGAATTTAAGGAGTGCTGGTCTGGTCTTGACTCAGTCTCGCCCTGTCTTGGTCTTGGTTTTGACTTGGTCTCAACACCACAAAGTCTTGGTCTTGGTATCGGCACACGCTGGTCTTGGTCACGACTTGGTCTCAGTTTAAGTGGTCTTGACTACAACACTAATACATACAGTATATATGACATGTTCAAAGTCGGATAAATCACCTTTCTTCCCCAATCTGAGTTTGAACTTCAGCAGATCGTCTTGACCATCGCTGCGTCCAAATATGCCTACTTTCATACTGTATAGTAGGTGAAAAACAGTATGTGACAAAAGAAGTATGTCCGAATTCATAGTATTCATAAAACAGTATGCTTAAAATGACCCGGATAACCTACAACTTCCGGCGAGGTTCTGTAAGTGCATTTGAATGACACTTTACCATCCCATGAGGCCACGGGAGAGGATTTGTGGATGACAGTGAAGTGACACAACTGACACTGACAGTGACAACATGGCGAATGTAGTACGTCCGAATTTCATTCGTACTACATACAGTCATACTGTACAGAACATGTTTTTTAACAGTCGCGAAGTAAGTTTGAATGCAGTACCTACTCTACAGTATGCGATTTCAAATTTTAATGAGTTGCTGCCCTGTGATTAGATATTTGCATCAACAAGCAGTTGAATAGGTGTATCTTTGAAGTTTTACTGACCATGACTGAGATTTTCTGACCCGTCCAGATGCTGATTTCTCTCTGTAACTGCTGTTGTCCAACAGAACATCTCGAGATGGACATTCCTCCTCTGATCCGGACCTCGGGAGGTCTAGTTGAAACACCACAGGAGGAGTCATGTCCAGTTCCAGAACCATTATATTCTCTGCCTATGGAGGGGCACAAGGGACAATCAAGTAAACTGCACTTTTCTCAATTAGTATTTCTGTCTTTAAAAGTGAAAAAAAGTGAAAAAACATCCATAGCACATTTTCTGCAGTGCACGTAATCACGTGGCTCCAGCACATGAACTCATTTCAACCATGTCATTTGACATTTTCTGGCTGCGTTCCACTTTTTCTTCCTACTCTTCCTTCTCTCTCTCTCCATAAACCTACCCTGTATCTGGAATGAGCTCCCATCGCTATGGCAACCCTGGCGTACTGGCTGATTGGTCGCTTGTATCCCACAGCAGAGATGGGTCTTCTCTTCATCTGCGTGAATTTACTGTCAGAAACACAGAAAACAGACAAGAATATCACTCTCTAAGAATACCTTCACTATCAGTATGTGAGCTGTTCTGCTCAGTAATTCACTAAATCATAGCTATATTTTATAGTATGTGTTATTATTTTGAATTAGATTTTATTTGTTTTAATTTTAATTTTCATAAAATTAATTTTAAACTTTTAGTCATTTTGTTTGAGGTTGAAATTTGAGTTTATTTAGTTATTTTAGTACTTTAACTTAAACGAAACGAAAATGAGAATGGTTGCCCTGGAATTAGCTGACATAAAATGTTTGTTAAATATTTTATTTTATTTCAGTTCATGTTTATTTCAAGTAATGAAAATCTTTTTATATGGTTTTAGCTTTAGTTTTAGTTAATGATAATAACCCTGTGTCAGATCATGTCATCACTTACATTTAGCATAACATGGTGTTTTATTACCTTGAGTGTCAGGTAAGTACCATGGATTTTAAAGGATTAGTTAACTTTTAAATAAACTTTTGCTGATAATTTACTCACCCGCATGTCATCCAAGATGTCCATGTCTTTCTTTCTTCAGTCGAAAAGAAATGAAGGTTTTTGATGAAAACATTCCAGGATATTTCTCCATATAATGGACTTCAATGGGCTCCAAACGGTTCAAGGTCCAAATGACAGTTTCAGCACAGCTTCAAAGGGCTTTAAACGATACCAGACGATGAATAAGGGTCTTATCTAGCGAAACCATTGGTCATTCAAAAAAAAAAATAAAATAACGTAATATGCAATTATGTTTAAAAGGGTGGGGCTTGGGGCCTCGGATGGCGTCTCCAGTTAATTTTGGGCAAACTAAAAAACACCTGTTGCTGTTGCTCAGTAATGGTGGAAATCCATTTTGTTCGGTAATGCAGCGAGATGGAAACAGGGTCTGACTCAATGACTGATTCTAATGATGGGATTGAAATGGTCCAGTCGTGGCAGCACTGAGATTCTTCCTCTGTTGGCAATGGCTGGCATTTGCCACATGTGCACCACCACGTCTCGTTAGATCTTCGTCTGCCCAATGCTTGTGACGTCACAAACGTGCATCACAGAATTTTACAAAGTTAGCAAGGTGAGCATTTGTGTTTATAAAACGTACACTTTAAAAAAAAGATTTTTTATGACCGATCGTTTCGCTAGATAAGACCCTTATTCATCGTCTGGTATCGTTTAAAGCCCTTTGAAGCTGCACTGAAACTGTCATTTGGACCTTGATCCGTTTGGGGCCCATTGAAGTCCATTATATGGAGAAATATCCTGGAATGTTTCCATCAAAAACCTTCATTTCTTTTCGACTGCAGAAAGAAAGACATGGACATCTTGTATGACATGGGGGTGAGTAAATTATCAGCAAAAGTTTATTTAAAAGTGAACTAATCCTTTAAGACTTTTGCTTAAATGCATGTAATTTGTTTTTGTACTTTATCTTGTTACTTTATTTTAAGGTGTCCTTGTTACAGTGTAATCATACAACACAAGTACTAAGTAATCATAATTAAAGCTGCAGTCCGTGACTTTTTGTGCTCTAGCGGTTAACAAACAGAACTGCATGCGTCTTGCGGAAGAACATTGCAGCCGGAGCTACTTCTCTCTGTTTATGTCTATGGCGAGTCACGCAGGGACTGTGCTCCTCCGCAGCGCTTCCGACCAGACCGGCCTGAAATAGTCCCAATATAAACACTTTTTATAAGTGTACCATAATGATTCAGGGTAAGACAAAAACACGGTTTGGAAAAAGGATTCATGTTGTACATTCTCATTATATATTTTTTGTAAATCTTGAACACAAAAAAGTTACGGAAAGCAGCTTTAACTACATGTACTTACTATAGACCAATTTACAGCCTACATCAAACTGACGTCACGCAGGTTCAACTGCGCATGTCGGTTGCAAAAGACATTCTGGAATGTGTTATAATGTATGAAACACATTGGTTTAAATCATACTTAAGGCTATACATATAACAACAGTTCAATGATTTCAGCAAATAAGCAGTTAAATTTGATTCAATTGCTGACACTGAATGAAAATAATGAAAATTTGAAAGAAATTTGAGAAAGTTTAAGATATTTTTATTATCAAAATGTAGGCTATATATATATATAATATTTGGAGCACCATATATATATATATAGCCTACATTTCCCGTCAGTGAAACAATACTACAGCCTGTAAAACATTTAAATAAATATCAGTAAATAATGGTAATATAAATTATAAAAGAAAGTTAAATATATTAGTTAATATATTAGTTTTATATTTCCCCACAGAGGTGCTCATGTGCTGCTTTGCGCGGAAAGGGAACCGCACACACAAGCAGGAAAGAGAGCATCATTTTTTCTAATATCTTCATGTTTTTTCCTGATGTTCCAGAACTAATAATTGTAGTAAAAGTTGTGAACAGCGAATTTATCTTCTGCAGGGTCAAGAACTTTTGGCTGTTTGATAATGCGCTGCGAGAGAAAGCGAAACTAAAAATATCTGCGTGTAGGCTATGAAATGCGCTATACACACACACACTTGACGCCTTAAGTTTAATAACAAGCACAAAGTGTGTTAAATAGTTTGAAATAAAATGTATCTGTCCTTCAGCACCGTTTTCTACTTTACCACAGTAAATTATGCAAACTCCTAATTTAAAAGCAAACAAGGAAGAAACGTGTATAATCCCCTGTGAGAGACGTAGGCCTAAATGAAGATCAAGGACAAATAAATAAGAGATTCCATGTCCAGTAGAATAAAATGAGAGTAAGCCTATTGTTAAATTTGTGGAAAATCTGGTGACCAGATTGCAAAACACAAACAAAGCTTAAATTTGGCTCAGCTCACAAAGCCTACCTCTCTCGTTCGGCATGAATATAATGTTTCCATGGCTGCGATGTAACATTTAATTAAGAACCTATTATTTATTTTGGAAATAAATGTTTGTGCTTCACTCGTGTCATAATATTCACGTAAAACAGCATTCATGATATACCGCCGGTGATATCTCAGCCACCACAGTGGTGCGGTTGTCATGCACAGCCCTATCACTGGGAGACAAACTATAGTAATATGCGGAAACATTTTGAAAATAACATCTAATAATCTATACTTAATCATCTACACCCACCTAAAGGATTATTAGGAACACCTGTTCAATTTCTCATTAATGCAATTACCTAATCAACCAATCACATGGCAGTTGCTTCAATGCATTTAGGGGTGTAGTCCTGGTCAAGACAATCTCCTGAGCTCCAAACTGAATGTCAGAATGGGAAAGAAAGGTAATTTAAGCAATTTTGAGTGTGGCATGGTTGTTGGTGCCAGACGGGCCGGTCTGAGTATTTCACAATCTGCTCAGTTACTGGGATTTTCACGCACAACCATTTCTGGGGTTTACAAAGAATGGTGTGAAAAGGGAAAAACATCCAGTATGCGGCAGTCCTGTGGGCGAAATGCCTTGTTGATGCTAGAGGTCAGAGGAGAATGGGCCGACTGATTCATGCTGATAGAAGAGCAACTTTGACTGAAATAACCACTCGTTACAACCGAGGTATGCAGCAAAGCATTTGTGAAGCCACAACACACACAACCTTGAGGCGGATGGGCTACAACAGCAGAAGACCCCACCGGGTACCACTCATCTCCACTACAAATAGGAAAAAGAGGCTACAATTTGCACAAGCTCACCAAAATTGGACAGTTGAAGACTGGAAAAATGTTGCCTGGTCTGATGAGTCTCGATTTCTGTTGAGACATTCAGATGGTAGAGTCAGAATTTGGCGTAAACAGAATGAGAACATGGATCCATCATCCCTTGTTACCACTGTGCAGGCTGGTGGTGGTGGTGTAATGGTGTGGGGGATGTTTTCTTGGCACACTTTAGGCCCCTTAGTGCCAATTGGGCATCGTTTAAATGCCACGGCCTACCTGAGCATTGTTTCTGACCATGTCACTCCCTTTATGATCACCATGCACCCATCCTCTGATGGCTACTTCCAGCAGGATAATGCTCCATGTCACAAAGCTCGAATCATTTTAAATTGGTTTCTTGAACATGACAATGAGTTCACTGTACTAAAATGGCCCCCACAGTCACCAGATCTCAACCCAATAGAGCATCTTTGGGATGTGGTGTAACGGGAGCTTCGTGCTCTGGATGTGCATCCCACAAATCTCCATCAACTGCAAGATGCTATCCTATCAATATGGGCCAACATTTCTAAAGAATGCTTTCAGCACCTTGTTGAATCAATGCCATGTAGAATTAAGGCAGTTCTGAAGGCGAAAGGGGGTCAAACAAAGTATTAGTATGGTGTTCCTAATAATCCTTTAGGTGAGTGTATAAATATATATCTATAAATAATCTATAATCTTTTTAAATGGAACGATTTTGTACCGTATCCATGTAATTTTCTATAGCCTACACGCTATCTCTCACTGGTTTTCTGCAACCTATCTGCACGCGCATCTTGTATGTTTACAAACAGTAAATTGGTCTATATAATTAGGGTTAGGGTTATTTGCATGTAATTATGCATAATTGACTGTTATTACTATAGTAACTATGGGCCCTATCATACACCCGGCGCAATGAGACACCAGGTGCAACATGAGTGTTTTTTGCTAGTTTCAGTCCAACAGTTATCATTTTCATATTCAGTGCCACGTTGTTTAAACAGAAAATGCACTCGCGCCCATCTGTTCACCCATGGGCGTGCTGGTCTGAAAACCAGGTGTGTTCAGGTGCATTGTTGGAGCGTCGCTATTTTGAGGAAACCGAAAACGACTGTGCCATTGACCAACAAAAACCTGATCTAAAGTCAATAGTGCAGTATTTTTGTGTTATTTAAAGAGCACGTTACTAATATGTGCCTATAGGCAGGTGCATGTATACTCTGCTTATTACACACACAGGGACGCGCAGCAGCACATAAACATGCCAAATATAAAAAATTTAAAGGATTCCTCTCTGGAGAAGAGTTCAGCCTTTCCACTCGCTAATTCCGTCATGTAAATAGCGAATCCGCCATAGTGCAAGCGCAACTGGCTTTTAAAGGGAATGGGAGATGAGACTCTGATTTGCTTCTTGCACTTTATGCCCAAAACACACCCATGACTCATTAAGAGACTAGGTACAACCCTTTTGGACCATGCGCCTGGGACGCAAACCATTTTTCAAATTTCATTTTGCAAAAGTGGATTCGGACACGCCCTAAGTGCACCTGAGCCATGTGCTTCACACCATACGCTCAGATCGTTAAAATCGGCCCTCTATGTAAAATGTGTAACAGGCACACTGTAAAATAAAGTTACCAAATTAACTCACTACATAATTCCCATAATTTCATTAGTGTATTTCATCATTTTAATGACTTTACTATTATTCTAAAATAAAACAGTCAAATAATGAGCTGGTTGTGTAAATGCTGATATTCTCATCTGATGCATCACATGTAGAGGTCGATGTTCACTCACTTCTCTGCTGGGACGAGAGGCTGAAACTTCCACTGGTCTTCCTCCGTGTCAAACTGAAGTCTGTTCATTATTTTGTTCTTCTCTTCAGGAGGTATGAAGTTCTCTATAATCAGATATCTGCAGAGACACAGACACATGAGCTGTAAGCTCTATATACATCATCAACGGTAAAATGATGCAGAAGTAAAGAAAGGCATCTGGTCTTTTAGACTCACTTGAATTTGAGCTCTCTGGTCAGTTCATTCTGTGTTTGCTCGAGCTCCTGTCGGCTCCTCACATGCTCATCATTCACATCCTGAATATCAGCCTTCAGAGACTGAAGCTTCGCATACAGCTGAAGAGAGAGAGAGAGAGACCATGTGATCATCCATCCACCCATCATCATCCATCCATCCATCCCTCCTCATCATCATCATCATCCTTTCATCCATACATCCATGATCATCTGCCCTTCATTATCAATGCTTTATCATCATAATTATCTCTCCATCATCATCATCCATCCTTCATCATCTATCCTTTATCATCATCATCATCATCCATCCTTTATCGTCATCATCTGTCCATCATCATCTATCCTTCATCATTATCATCTGTCCATCATCATTCATCCTTTATCATCATCTATCATTCATCATTATCATCTGTCCATCATCATCTATCCTTCATCATTATCATCTGTCCATCATCATTCATCCTTTATCATCATCTATCATTCATCATTATCATCTGTCCATCATCATCATCATCCATCCTTTATCGTCGTCATCTATCCTTCATCATCATCTGTCAACATCATCATCCATCCTTTATCGTCATCATCTGTCCATCATCATCAATCCTTTATCGTCGTCATCTATCCTTCATCATCATCTGTCAATATCATCATCCATCCTTTATCGTCATCATCTGTCCATCATCATTCATCCTTTATCATCATCTATCATTCATCATTATCATCTGTCCATCATCATCATCCATCCTTTATCGTCATCATCTATCCATCATCATCATCAATCCTTTATCGTCGTCATCTATCCTTCATCATCATCTGTCAACATCATCCATCCTTTATCGTCGTCATCTATCCTTCATCATCATCTGTCAACATCATCATCCATCCTTTATCGTCATCATCTGTCCATCATCATCATCATCCATCCTTTATCGTCATCATCTGTCCATCATCATTCATCCTTTATCATCATCTATCCTTCATCGTCTATCCTTCATCATCATCATCTGTCCATCAACATCTGTTCTTCATCATCATCATCTGCTCATCATCATCGTCCATCCTTTATCATCATCTATCCTTCATCATCATCCTCTGTCCATCAACATCTGTTCTTCGTCATCATCATCATCTGTTCCTCATCATCATCCATCCTTTATCATCATCATCATTCATCCTTTATCATCATCTATCCTTCATCGTCTATCCTTCATCATCATCATCTGTCCATCAACATGTTCTTCGTCATCATCATCATCTGTTCATCATCATCCATCCTTTATCATCGTCATCATCATCATCATCTATCCTTTGTCCTCTATCCTTCATCATCATCATCCATCCTTTATCATCATCATCATCTATCCTTCGTCGTCAATCCGTCATCATCCATCCTTTATAATCATCATCTATCCTTCATCATCATCATCATCTGTCCATCAACATCTGTTCTTCATCATCATCATCTGTCCATTATCCTCATCCATCCTTTATCATCATAATCATCATCATCATCATCATCCATCCTTTATCATCATCTATCCTTCATCATCATCATCCATCCTTTATAATCATCATCTATCCTTCATCATCATCATCATCTGTCCATCAACATCTGTTCTTCATCATCATCATCTGTCCATTATCCTCATCCATCCTTTATCATCATAATCATCATCATCATCATCATCCATCCTTTATAATCATCATCATCCATCCTTTATCATCATCATCTATCCTTCATCATCATCATCCATCCTTTATAATCATCATAATCATCATCATCCATCCTTTATCATCATAATTATTCTGTCCTTCATCATCATCATCATCATCATCATCCATCCATCATCTTCTGTCCTTCATCATCATCATCATACATCTTTCATCATCAAAATCATTATTCTGTCCATCAGCATCCATCCATTATCTTCTGTCCTTCATCATCATCATAATCATCATTATCTGTCCATCATCCATCCTTTATCATTGTCATCATCTGTCCTTCATTATCATCCATCCATCAACATCTGTTCTTCATCATTATCATCATTTGTCCTTCATCATCATAATCATCTATCCTTCTTTATCTTCATCATCTCTCCTTTATCATCATCATCATCTGTCCTTCATAATTATCATCATAATCATCCATCCTTCATTATCTTCATCATCTCTTCTTTATCATCATCATCATCATCATCATCATCCATCCTTCATTATCTTCATCAACACTCCACCATAATCATCATAATCTGTCCATCATCATCATCATCCATCCATACATACTTCCTCCTCCTCCTCTTCTTCATCCATGTATCCATCTATCTCATCTCATCAGCAGCTCTCATGCTATGACTCAGTGATCCAGTCAGTGTTAGTGTGGGACGTCCAGTGTCACGCAGCAGGGGTTAAAGGTGAAGCTCAGGAAGGAGCATGTAAAGGTGAGGTCAGGAGCATGTACTACAGTTAATCCATTACTGCTCAGAACCCAAAAGGAAGACATGAGTTCTGGCAGGAAGTGGCGTGCAGATGGGGACGGTGGAGCTCAGTCCTGTTTTGCCTTCTACTATTGAGAATGAAATCTCTGAAGTCATCAGAGATTCAGAAAGAGGGTTTTGGTGGTTAGCATGCCAGCGGGAGCCATGAAGATTAATGCAGGTTGACTTGAATTAGTTGCTGTGAAAGCGTTTGTGCTTCGTAACGCTTTCATGCCAAGACTAGCGTTCAGCATTAGCCTCGTAGCCTCTGACAGTCAGCAACCGAGCAAGTGTAAAACAAACTAACCTTCTTGTACTGATAAAAGGTGTTTTATTTTCACAGGGAGGTGGGGTCAGGGGTGTTCCAGGGGTCAAATGTCAAAGGTCCAGAATTAAAGGGGAGCAAGAGGAACAGAGGAGTTAGGGAACTCAGTGCTGTTATATTTATTATATATTGTCACTCAATATTCAGTGGTTGCTAAAGTCTCATTCAAAGGAGAAGTAATGTAACGCTTGTTAATGAGCGTTACTGTTAATATTGGGATGGGCAAAGTTTGGGTCGGTAAGGTTTTTAGAAAGAAGTCTCTTATGCTCACCAAGGCTGCATTTATTTGATCAAAAATACAGTAAAAACAGGAATATTATGAAAATTATTACAATCTGAAAATTGAAATGACTCAAACGCAATTTATTCCTGAATTTTCAGCATCTTTAATGCACGTGATTCATTTTTTTCAGTTTAACGCATCCAAAATATTTACCGTCATTAACGCAGCATCCGCTTTTCTGTCATCCTTTGGCTCTTCACACTCTTATTCATGCAAATGCCTCCAAAACATTCAAGCGTGACAAGGCAACATAGAACGCAGTGCAGTGCTGTCGCACGTCTTTGCACGGAAAATGATGCCGAAATGCTGTTTTGTCGAGTATCCTCACAAGCACAGTCTTAAATTAAATTATGTCTTAAATCTGCATCATGTGCGTCAGGTCTTAAAGTGACAGCAGCCTAATAAATCTGCTGCTGAACTAAAGAAAATCACTCACCGCTCTTGACTAAATAACTTCTGTAGCTTTAAAAGGATTCATCTATATTTAATTTATAATTCGTGCAGTGAAGACTATGAAGTGTTTGATAACTTTAATCAATTTCTGTGTATTCCTACCTGTTAGACCTACCTGAAAAGGTCAAAAACAACTTTTTGTGCATTGTTTTTGTTGCACATGCAGAATGCCCTGATATATTAACTGGCACAGGAAAATGTGACATTTATTATAATGGGTTTATGTGAAGATTGTTTCACTTAAGTTCACTTAGATTAAAAGTTGTTATATTTTTTTAAAGCCTAATAAATGTTAAAATTGTTAGCTTTCAATGATTCTGCAATGCTGAATTACTTTGAAAAGTAATGCATTACAATATTGCGTATCTAATTGAGTTAGTTAGTTACTTTTTAAGAAAAGCAATGTGTTATGTTACTTTTGTGTTCCTTTTTCTAACCTGGGCTGGGCTTGTTTTTGGTTTTTTTATAACAAAAATGTTCTATTTTTGAGCAAATGTAAAGACCCCTTCATAACAAAATTGAAATAATAAGCCTCAGACTGAGGTAAAAATGCAAATTCACGGATGAATAGTAGAGGGCGCAGCTTTAGCCCTATTCGCACGAGATTAGTATGATCTGGGGACCTTGTGTGATTTAGAAATTACCCCCCCACACACACACACATCTGAATTTCGCACGGGATAAGCAAAGCCTCTGATTTTACTCGTATTTACTGACTTATCTCCCGGATATGATGTCAAGTAGGGCTGCAACTAACGATTATTTTAATAGTTAATCTGTCGATTATTGTTTTGATTAATCGATGAATCAGATTTTTTTTTTTTTTTATACATTAATTTCCAATCCTTTATTCAAAAACAGAACTGACAGTGCAAATTCACAGTGCAAAAAATCTTCAGAAAGTGCACAGGTTGCTACACTAAATGTATAAATCTTTTTTTTTTTTTTTTTTTATAAAGAAAAATACTAATCAGAAAACTTAACAGGATGTTAGAACTTAGAACAAAATTGAATGGGTTTAGTTCAATTGTAATGCATTAAGAATTTCTCTAAAATGTCCAAACCCATTATAAACTCCTGGAGAAAACATCTAATGTATTAACCTATTAATATGAATGATATTAAAGTTTAAACATGCAATACAGACACAGATTTAACTGCTGACATATAAAAAAATATTATGTAACAATTAAATAAAACTACTCCTCCTAAAGAAGAACACAATGTCTTATTTTCAATGAATGATATGCATTCTTTATAACAACTTGCATACAACATTCCTTATAGATTAAATATAGATTAAATAATTAATGTATAATAAATATAATGAATCATTATTAAAACTAAAGAGGTGATTTTCTGTCTCTTGTTGTTTGATTAATATTAAGAGCACAAATGGAAGCAGGTTAATGGACTGCTGTCACTTTAAGACCGAATGCTGACCGAAAATGACAATAGATATTAGTCATAGTTTTTGTCATTCAAAGCTGGTTTTGATTTTCATCTCGTTTTTGTCTGTGAAAAATGTTGTTGATTAAAATATTGACAAATTATTTGTCAACGAAATTAACATAGCAGGCCAAAAAAGGCAAGCGAATAAAAACGTGTCTTTAGTCTTGCAAACTATACCACCCCTGCTTTACTACTGTTATTAACAAGCTAACGCTAACTTGTCATGCTTGTCAAGCTGGATAACGAGTAACCGAGCACCAGAAGAGCTACTGGAGGGACGTCACGCTCCTCACTTCGAAACGGAACAAAAGTGGGATTTTGTAGTGACGTTACCCTGCTGTTGAACTCCCTTCCTCCTCATCAAGGACTCCAAGTTGTTTTCGTTTTAGGTGCTGAATCACCACCGTGGTGCTCCCGTGCCATGCCATGTCGCGTCGCTTTTGCTGCAATTAACACACTTTTTCGATTTATTAATGGCGCTTTTCGACTGGTAGTGCTCGGCTCGGTTTGCTTTTTGTGCGTGGTACGACCGGTAAAGCACGGCTCGCCTAGCCTGGGAAAACCCAGACAACTTCCGGCAAATTTAGATTTGCTCTGCAAGTAGTCTGGCAAAGACCCCATTCAAACCCATTTCTAAACCCCAGAAATCGCGGCACCAATCAGAAACGTTGGGGCGGGCTTTAGACGATGACGACAGCGCAGCGACATTGAAGCAGATTTGCCGCTACTGTGGAGCATCACTCGTTCGAATCAGCTATCACGTCTGTTTTAAGCGATTTAAACTTTTCCTTTTCGTTAAAACCCGAGCAAAGAACAACACTTGAAGCCTTCATATCTAAAAAAGATGTTATCGCTGTCTTACCGACTGGATTCGGCAAAAGTCTGATACCAGCTTGGCCCTTTGGTGGCTAAACGAATGGGTCTTAGCGAGAGCCCTCTGGTAGTGTTAATGTTTCACAAAATATAGTTTTAAGTCCTTTTCAGGCGTGAATGTAGTTGTTTAAAGCTCAAATATGTGGTTTATTTATAAAGAGAGCACCTTTTTTTAAATTTTATCTGCCGTTTTCGGAGTTGTGAGCGCCAGTGGTTCAGCGGCGCTCAATTGATCATTGAGCCCGCCGAGAGGCGCCTTTCCTCGGCCAGTCCTTCTGCCGTCTGCCGCTGGCTCTGATGTCTCTGTAGTGGTTAAACCGTCTCGTCTTGTGTAGATCTAACGGCTGATCTTTGCTCTCATTAATCTATAATTTGTTCCCTGACAGATCGTTTTGTCTGTGGGCAAAGTGAAGTTTCATAACTTTATATTTTTAAGATATTAAACTTTACCGCTGTAGTCTCCTAGCGCTGACTTTGACTGAGTTGCTTTATTTATTGTATAGCTTCTTATACCTTTTACTTATACTTTTATGATTGCTATGGATGATCACACATAAACTGACATTTAACAAAAAGAGACTGGGTTGTGTTTTGTGTCATATTTAATTTATTACAGTGATAATCATATATTATGTGTGTGTGTTTTTAAATGTAAAAAAAAAAAGAGGCTGGGTTTTTTATATTTCGTTTTGTTATAAACATGCATTGAAGATAATATGCATTGCCTGCACTACATATACAAATATATACTGAGTGATACTGTCAAGAACGCTGCTTGTCCATTAGCAGACTAGGCGGACTACTTTCCTCCCGTCCTCGGGAGTTCGTTCTCCGGAGTCAAACTTGGTAAGTCACGGACGCAAGTCAGAAGTTCGCGTACGAAATATGTCATAAAAAACACCACTGCCTCATTTCATAATTTTTTTTAATAATAATTAAACATAATAATAGCCACACGAATGTGGTTCAGGCAACGCATAGCTGGGCCTACATTGATTATCTTATATATTTATAATAAAACGAAGTATAAAACACCATGCCTCTTTTCGTTTACATTTTAAAAATAATATATTAAACATTAATATGTGGTTTAGGTAAAGTGACCAGATTTCTGAAATGGAAACCGGGGACATTTCCTATTTGAGAACACAAGTACAGACAAGAACGCATATTGAGAAACGGCCAGAGTCTCAGATGTTTCTCCGTCGCTCTGCATACGTCATCTCCCTCATCGCTCTGATTGGTTTGAGGTCTAACCAATTGCGCTGAGAGGCATTTGAGCGACGCCCGTTGGTGACGCCCCTTTGGAAATGATTTGTCTATGAAGCTTTGCCAGACCATAACTCAGTTACTACTGAGAATGGTCTGGTTTTAACCAGGCTACGGCTCGCCCGCTTCCACTCTGCTTTGCGCTCAACTGCTTTTTTTATACTCAAACATCTCCGCGTCTTATTGAGGGGCATAATAGTCGCGCGAGCGACACAACGAATGAAATTCGTTGCCAACTTTTTGAATTATCGAATTTTATCGATTTTATCGATTCGTTGTTGCAGCCCTAATGTAGGTACGGTGGCCCAGTAGTGCACAACACAACAAAATTTAAAAAGCATACATAAGTTCACAACACAACAAAATAAATCCACAACACAACGAAATAAATCCACAACACAACGAAATAAAGCCACAACACAACGAAATAAAGCCACAACACAACGGAAATGCTCCCGACCACCTCTCGGAGTGTTTTCCTTGCATTGTTCTATAGATTCGCCAGCCTTACAAATATTTAAACACTATGATCAGTTTTAAGTGTGCAGTTGTATATCGACTTAAATATCAATTCAAAATCACCTACATGCATTATAGCTGCATATTTCGAGAACGCTTTGACCCGCTGCCACGGCGCTAAGAGAACGTCTGCCAATTCCACCAAGTTGAAACGTATAATTTGTATGAATTAAATTTACTTTTTTTTTTTTATGCTCAAATTCCAATGTTGTGTTGTGCATTACTAAGTCAGTTTTACCGATACCATCAAGCTGTGGAATTTTAACATGTCTGTTTTTAAATGTTAAAAGTAATTTTAATTAATGCAAATTATACGTTTCAACCACTTGGTGGAATTGGCAGACGTTCCCTTAGCGCCGTGGTATCGGGTCAAAGCATTCTCTAGCATAAATATGCAGCTATAATGCATGTAGGTGAATTTGAATTCATATTTCATGTCGATAAACAATGGTTCGCCTATATACTGTTAAAACGAATTGTGGTATTGATATCTTTGTAAGATTGCCGATTCTATAGAACAGTGGCAACTTTACCGCACTCCGAGTGCATTTCCTTTGTGTTGTGCCTTGATTTCGTTGTGTTGTTGCTTTTCCGTTGTGTTGTGGCTTGATTTATTTGTGTTGTGGCTTTTTCTTTGTGTTGGGGCTTGTTTTCGTTGTGTTGTGAACTTATATTTGCTTTTTATATTGCGTTGAGTTGTGCACTACTGGGCCACCGTACTAATGTCAAGACTTGTAAATGTTTTTTCGTTATAGTTATAGCTGTATGATATATCATACACAACAGTTCCTTACCGCGTGCTGCTATATGTTATCTAGGCTTGTTGCAGTAGTCGGTGTTACACCGGATACATCACTTTCCCACTGTCGTTTAGATTTTTTATAGTAATAAAAATCATTTAGTTCAGTTAGAGAACAGACGTTACAATTAAAAACTGAATTGAGCACAGACCAGCAGCAGGAATCAGATTTCATTTCTCACAAGAGTGAGGAGCTGACAATACGGCAGTGGAAGATTTGGTTTCAAAGCTAAATGTAAAAGTGTTTTGTGTTTTTCTCTGTTTTTGTGTTTTTCATTAAGAATAATATTGAACACACCTTTCAAGCAATTTGCTCCCAAATTGTCTCTAATTCTAAAGTGAAAGTATAATGTGCACAGCCGCACAGGCATTTATAACTGTGCTTGTTATGAATGCAGCCTCCATTCTTCGCGGAATATGGATAAAAATGCGGACAAGAAACAAAAACCTTGCAAAAATTATATACAACCCTCCAAATCCTGGCCAAATTACAAACATGGCCGATTCGCACGGGATTAAGATCACAGACAACCTCTGCAATTATTACAAACTACTAGAGGTCACCAGGTAATACTAATCCCGTGCGAATAGGGCTTTAAACAAACCTTTTAGCTGTTCTGCCATTCTGGATAATGGAAGAATAGGACACAGGAGAAAAAAGTTTTACCAATAAAAACAAAAAATCGAGTCAATTTTGCTCATGGTTTAACTGAATCATTGAAGGTTAGCAGCAAGATATTGGTCAATAAAGGTAGATTAAATGCATAAAATATTTGTTTTATTTAACATTTAATGATTGGAGGTTTGCATAGTATTCTGAATTTGCATTTGACTGATTTTATTCATTATGAGGAGTACTGAATCTTTATTGTGCAAGTGAGATGAAAAAATTATCACATTTAGTCTAGAACTACAATAAAGCCTCTGCATTTACTCTAGATTTTTCTCAACATGGGGACAAGAGAGCTGTCAGTGAAATAAATGTGAAAAAATAATTCAGATATTTTGTTGTGAATTTTAAAAAATAATGCGTTACTTTACTAGTTACTTGAAAAAGTAATCTGATTACGTAACTCAAGTTACTTGTAATGCGTTACCCCCAACACTGCTGGTTATCAGTGATACTGGCCTTCTTTCAAAAAAAAAGATGCCATTAAACAAATATTTAAACTATAGACTACAGTCTTTATGTACATTAATTTGGAGATTAAATGTAAAATTATTACTATATAAAAATATATAAAAAAATTTAATGTTAGGTGCGATTAATCATGATTAATTACAGAGCGTTAAATTAATTAGGTTTTTTAACCGATTGACAACACTAATATATATATACAGTGAGGAAAATAAGTATTAGAACACCATGCTATTTTGCAAGTTCTCCCACTTAGAAATCATGGAGGGGTCTGAAATTGTCATCGTAGGTGCATGTCCACTGTGAGAGACAATCTAAAAAAAAAAAAATCCAGAAATCACAATGTATGATTTTTTAACTATTTAATTGTATGATACAGCTGCAATTAAGTATTTGAACACCTGAGAAAATCAATGTTAATATTTGGTACAGTAGCCTTTGTTTGCAATTACAGAGGTCAAACGTTTCCTGTAGTTTTTCACCAGGTTTGCACACACTGCAGGAGGGATTTTGGCCCACTCCTCCACACAGATCTTCTCTAGATCAGTCAGGTTTCTGGCCTGTCACTGAGAAACACAGAGTTTGAGCTCCCTCCAAAGATTCTCTATTGGGTTTAGGTCTGGAGACTGGCTAGGCCACGCCAGAACCTTGATATGCTTCTTACAGAGCCACTCCTTGGTTATCCTGGCTGTGTGCTTCGGGTCATTGTCATGTTGGAAGACCCAGCCTCGACCCATCTTCAATGCTCTAACTGAGGGAAGGAGGTTGTTCCCCAAAATCTCACAATACATGGCCCCGGTCATCCTCTCCTTAATACAGTGCAGTCGCCCCGTCCCATGTGCAGAGAAACACCCCCAAAGCATGATGCTACCACCCACATGCTTCATAGTAGGGATGGTGTTCTTGGGATGGTACTCATCATTCTTCTTCCTCCAAACACGTTTAGTGGAATTATGACCAAAAAGTTCTATTTTGGTCTCATCTGACCACATGACTTTCTCCCATGACTCCTCTGGATCATCCAAATGGTCATTGGCAAACTTAAGACGGGCCTTGACATGTGCTGGTTTAAGCAGGGGAACCTTCCGTGCCATGCATGACGTCTTAGTGTATTACCAATAGTAACCTTGGAAACGGTGGTCCCAGCACTTTTCAGGTCATTGACCAGCTCCTCCCGTGTAGTTCTGGGTTGATTTCTCACCTTTTCTTAGGATCATTGAGACCCCACGAGGTGAGATCTTGCATGGAGCCCCAGTCGAGGGAGATTGACAGTCATGTTTAGTTTCTTCCATTTTCTAATGATTGCTCCAACAGTGGACCTTTTTTCACCAAGCTGCTTGGCAATTTCCAGTAGCCCTTTCCAGCCTTGTGGAGGTGTACAATTTTGTCTCTAGTGTCTTTGGACAGCTCTTTGGTCTTGGCCATGTTAGTAGTTGGATTCTTACTGATTGTATGGGGTGGACAGGTGTCTTTATGCAGCTAACGACCTCAAACAGGTGCATCTAATTTAGGATAATAAATGGAGTGGAGGTGGACATTTTTAAGGCAGACTAACAGGTCTTTGAGGGTTAGAATTCTAGCTGATAGACAGGTGTTCAAATACTTATTTGCAGCTGTATCATACAAATAAATAGTTAAAAAATCATATATTGTGATTTCTGGATTTTCTTTTAAGATTATGTCTCTCACAGTGGACATGCACCAACGATGACAATTTCAGACCCCTCCATGAGTTCTAAGTGCTCCCCCCACAACTTGCAAAATAGCAGGGTGTTCAAATACTTATTTTCCTCACTGTATATATATATATACACATTAGTTTATCTTTTTGGAAAAACGTATTTTTACATTATGTACATGTGGGAGCGATACATAAACATGGTGGACTGTGAAAATACAATATGGGACATTCATTTGTTATGAATAATCTGCTTTGCATCCATCAAGTTCCAAATAAAAACAGAAAGCAATCAAATGAGATGAAGTATCTCACAATTGTTGAATATTGAGAGCAACTGGTGCCAAAAGAGGGACATTCTCTTGATTAGCAACCTCTGAATGTGAAGCCATCAGCATGTGAGCTTCTACAATCTACACCACGATTCCCCCCGGTTCAGCTGTGTGAGTGTGTGTGTGTGTGTATCTCACCTTTTTGAGTTTCTTGGTCTTTGCTTCCACCTCCTGTTGCAGTGAGGAGAACGTTTCTCTGAGTTCTAATGTCTCCTCATCCTGATCCAACATCTGCTGCTGTATTTCCCTCTCTCTGCGTGTCTGCTCACACACACACACACACACACACACATTTACACACTGAGTCGTTGTTGTTACAGAGCTCAGAATGCAGTGTATGGCATACAGTGTGTTTTTGTGCCACTAGTGTAATGTAAACATTAAAACTGTGTGTGTTACCTGTTCGGCAATCTCGTGTCTTTTCTGTTCAATCATCTTCTGTTGCTCATTAGTGTGATCAATAATGTTCTTCCCACCAACCAGCAGCTTGCTCTCCATCGCCTAGCAACCAGAAGATCACATGTAGAGGTCACACTAATTAGGACATATAGCCTTCAGCTGCTTTTAAATAAAGCGCATTATAATGACTAAAGACATAAGCAAAACTGAAGAAAATGTTTTTAGAGTGATTTATTTATACACTTTTACTCTTATTTATATACACTACTGTTCAAAAGTTTGGGTTGGTACGTTTTTTTAAAATGTTTTTAATCTCTTCTGCTCACCAAGGCTGCATTTACAGTATTTGATGAAAAATATAGTAAAATCTGTAATATTGTAAAATATTAATACTATTTTAAATAACAGTTTTCTATTTGAATATATTTTATAATATTTTAAGTCTTCAGTGTCACATGATCCTTCAGAAATCAAGAAACATTTCTGATTATTACTTTTTTATCATACTATTATTATATTTTATATAGAAGAAGAAGAAGAAGAAGAAGAAGAAGAAAAATTACAAAATTATTAATTTAAAATAAAAATAAATATTTTATATTTCCCATTATTCTCATTGAAAGTGTAAGAGTTGTTTTTTACTGGATTTTTAAAATATTTACATTTTATTTTTTATTATTAACAGCTAACAAATAAAAGACAGTACAATATTAAAATTATGCATAAATATTTTATACATTTAAAGTTATTTTCCAGGATTCTTTGATGAATATAAAGTTCAAAAGAACAGCTTATATATATATATATATATATATTAGGGGTGTAGCTACACGAATTCGTATTGATACAGGGTTTTCGGATCGGTGTACGCTTGTACCGAACGGTTATGAATGCAATCTTTAACAGTTAACAGTCGGCTTGTTTTAAGCGCGGAACACACGTCAATTCGAGTTCCCACACGAACATATTGAGTATTCAGTCCATTTTATCACGAAATTCAAACGATAAATGCAATTTTAACGCTCTTTAATGTGGCGTGACTGATAGACGCGTATCAGTTCAACTTAAAGCGGAGGCACGCGAGTGAACGCAATCATTTCTTCCTAAAGAATAAACATAAATGAATATCTCTTAAGGTATGTTGAGGATACATTACAACTTACTGAAATGTATCATATGTCGTGTAATCCCTCCATCAGGGTTTCAACCGTGGAAAGACAATAAAACAGATTGTAAACAATGTCATGTAGAATCATGTTTACTCAGAAGTCATTCAGTGTCCACAGCTGTTAGCTCACTAGAGAAATCAACTCTTTCACTCAATACATGCACTATATATGCCTATATATATATTTATTATATTAGCCTATATATATTCATTATTTACTACTTAGCCTGTTAGTGATGTCTTGTTTATTTAATGTATGTTTAAATAAACCTGTCATGAAAATTACAGCCACTAAATGATTATATTTCAACAACGAATTGGAGAAAAAATTATAATAATTAGATTTAGAAGTTAATGCAAAAACTGCCTTATGTGAAGCTTATGAGTGTTGATTATTATATCTAAAAATAAATAGCAACTGAATTTAGGCTAATAGTTTGGGCTCTGTTGTTAATCTTTAATAGCTATATGTAAGTAAGGGCTCCCTATATAGTTTACAGCATTATCTTTAAGAAACTTTTAGTTATAATTTAATTCACTTAAGGACAGACACAATTTTTTTCCGCTAAACCACTGTTGAATAAAAATTAATAAAAAGCAATTTTGTAAAACTGCTGTACCAAATCAGTACCGAACCGTGACTTCAAAACCGAGGTACGTACCGAACCGTCAGTTTTGTGTACCGTTACACCCCTAATATATATATATATATATATATATATATATATATATATATATATATATATATATATATATATATAAAATTTTTGTAACATTATACATTTTGATCAATTTAATGCATCCTTGCATAATAATAAAGTATTCATTTGTTTGAATAAAACCTAATATATATATATCGTCGCTGTCCGATGAAAACCACGTATGTCCATTTTGCCGATTTTGAGATTTTTCGACGGATTGAATGTCCAGGTTCATTTCCGTATACAGTATGCGTCACATATCTAAATGGCCAATGAAAAGTTGTGAAATCATGTCATCTGATTTTCATGTATATCCATTTGGTGTCAAAGCTGTCAATCACGCCGCGTATCTCCCGCCCTGTGGAAGCATCTCGCCGGTCTCGCTGGTATCGTGAAGTTGTTTCATCGAAGCTCAGCACTGGATAGCCGATAGTACGACATTGAAGCTCTCCGCAGTTTAGTTCTAATCTAGTTCTTCACAGATTAGTTTGCTTGCTAGTATGTAAATAAACTCGGTCTCTTTGATAAGATTCAGCCTTTTTTCTCAGTCAAACTGATCAAATTATAGCCTGTAATGCTACTGTCATGATTGTCACTAGAACATGCCTCACTCATACTGCTATCACCGCTTGCCAGAGGCTGAGAATATCCAGCATGTATTCCTCTGTATTCCTCACGTATTCCTCTGCTGAAACGCGACTTTGCCATTCTAATTAATGATCGGAAGAACGTGTATCGACCACTGTTACTGTAAAATATGCACGTATGTCCATTTAAACTCAATTTTGGTCAAATGTGGATTATATCATTACACTGGCAAGAATATGGTTACATGTAAAGATGCCGTACCAAGTATGACAACGCTACATTCAACTGCTTTTGAAATACAGTGTTTTTTTCACTTCCTGAAAAGTAAGCGTTTTGGACATACGTGAGTTTCATCGGACAGCGACGATATATATATATATACTTTTGTCATGAGAGAGGAACTTTGAACCAATGAGAGCTCGCTGTGGGCAGAGCTACCCAGTGTGGTGCTGCACAAATATGAAACTGCTCAATTTTGTTGCACCACAAAGAATCACTGTCTCTCACATTGTCTGAAATCACCAACTCTCATTGAAAACGGCTACAAATCGCTGTCAGTGTGAAGGACCTTTTCGAATGCATGATGAAAATAACCTCAGCGTCCTCCCCCACCCGACACCACAGAGCTCTCTTTGTGGACAGCAGCGGCTCTCGGCTTTAGCGACACACAAAGATTATTGTCAAAAGGCCACAACAGGCACAAGAACAAAGACTGAGTCCAGAACTACAGCTGACCCGCACGGCCCATCAGACCAGTGTTCATAACATCCAAAACAACCTGTCAGAACACATCAGACTTCACGGGACACGTCTCTGTGGTTTACACACACAGAATACAATTCATTCCTCTCTGTCTTTGTGATCACGGGACTGGAATGGAGGAGGAGGAAGATGAAAAGACAAAAATAACAGAAAGAAAATAACAGAGATAAGGAAAGATGCGGAGAAAGTGCTTTTTGTCCCAAGGGATGAAACCAAAATCATCCTGCGTTTGTACAGCCACACAGAGGGGAGGAGGCAGTTCTAAACCTCATCAGCATGCTCATGAATATTAATTAGGTGACATAACATTCGGTCCAGTACCTGGTCTTAAAGGGATTGTTCACCCAAATATGATTTGCTCACCCTCAAGCCGTCCTAGCCGAACACAATCAGAGTTATATTAAATAATATCCTGGCTCTTCCAAGCTTTATAATGGGAGTGACCTGACATGACGTAGCTCCTCTTCACTTGTATCAAAAACCTCAGACATTTTTTCTTTTAAACTTCTCGTTTTAGACTTCTAATTCATGACCAGCATTTTGTTTAGCTCTATCCTCTGTCCTTCCGCGCTCATCAATTCTCACCCAAGCTTACGGAGGTCACCTCCTTTTTGATTCTCGTGAACGTGTGTACGGCCGCTAGCCTGGTCCTACCAGACTCTCATACATTTCATTTGTACAGAGAGTCTGGCCACTCTCCATTGACAAGCGTTAATTTGACGTTGTGTAACGTTGAAGTTTAAAACTATTGGATCTGCCCAGAGCCACTCTGGATCTGCCATAACCAATCGCTAACGTTTGGTCGTGACGTATGTCATCTCAAACTAGCGCACGACATCAACGTCATCGTTCTCAGCCACTCCCTCTGTTCGCTGATTGGACCGGTTTAAATTTGACCGGAGAAAACCAGAGAATATACCGCAATCCCAGACGAAGTACTGAAGGAAAATGACAATTGAGCGGAAGTACGTAGGAGGGCGGAGCCAGGCTATACGGGTGCTGCAGGAAGCCAGTGATTATAGTTCATAAAGTTTTAAATATGGATATTTTTCTTTAAAAACGCATCACTTCGCTTCAGAAGGCCTTTATTAATCCCCCTGGAGCCGTATGGATTACTTTTATGATGGATGGATGCGTTTTTTGGAGCTTCAAAAACACTCAGATCAGAAACTGAAGTAAATCATATTTTGAATTAACCTTTTTTAAATATTTTAATTGTTTTATTTTAATTTTAGTAATTTTACTAAACTGATTACTAAGCAGTAATTTTACTGCTTTTGTCATATTTTTTGTTTTTTATTTTATTTTTTATTTTTCTATATCATTTTAATGTATTTTTATTTCAGTTTTAGTAACTCAGTCAGTACCAAAACAATTATAATCTAATAAATGTGATAACAAAACCCGTCATAAGTCACTCTGGTATATTTGTGGCAATAGCCAACAATACATTGTATGGGTCAAGATTATGCCAAAAATCATTAGGATATTAAGTAAAGATCATGTTCCATGAAAATATTTTGTAAATGTCCTACTGTAAATATTGGCTATCAAATGTGTATTATTAATAGTAATATGCATTGCTTGGACAAATTTAAAGGCAATTTTCTTGCCCCAAATTTTTTTGCCCAAAATATCAAATATTGTCCTATCCTAACAAAACATACATCAATGGAAAGCTCATTTATTCAGCTTTCAGATTATGTATAAATCTCAATTTCGACTGGTTTTGTGGTCCAGGGTCACAAATGTTATTCACAAAATGAAATGAAAAAGAAATTTAAATGAAATGGAAATGCAAAACCCTTTACACATATTTAGACTGCTTGTACGTGATATTTACTATTACAGTAGTGATGGAAAATACCATACAGAATAGAGAAAGAGAGAAACAGAGAGATGCCTTTTACTGCCAGTTTAAAATAGACATTGGCCTCAAGGGAACCGGCAGCATGACACTCCGTCATCACACACACACACACACACACACACACACACACACACACACACACACACACACACACACACACACACACACACTCATCTCAGCAGTGAAGATGCTCTCGTTTAACAGAGACCTTTCCATCCAGACCCCCCACACTCCAGTCACCATGGCAACAGAGCTCAGGACGAGTCTGGCTAATTATGTATTCACACGGGTGAGGAATTCATTGGCCAGGAGCTTCAGACGGAAGCTCCGCCCGCCTGCACATAGACACTGACGCATCAATATTTCAGCAAAGCATCCTGGGAGAAAGCCAATGACTGATGTTTACTGTCAGCACGCACAGGCTATGTTTGGAATTGAGTAGCTCATACTACTACTACATGTATATTATATAACGATATATTGTGAAACAGCTTTGTTACACGTTGAATTCAGCAAGTGGTGTTCAACTTTTGTCTGCCTGATCAAATAAATCAAGAAGGACATTTTTAGTAGATCATCTGGAAATTCCATTTACAAAGATACAGCATAATTCAGTATTATTCAGTATACTTTGAATGAGCTTTAATTTTAATTTAGGCTTGTTTTGTTTTTTTACTTTATTTTTATTTCAGTTGTAGTAATGTTATTTCAATTTAAATTTGCCAAAGTTACAATTAAGTTTAAGTTATTAATATTTATATTCTATTTTATTTCAGGTTTATTTAAAACAAAAATGATTTGTAATAGTTTTGGTTAGAGCTGCATGATTCTGAATAAATTAAGATTTTTTTTTTATTTTATTAAATAGAGATCACGATTATCCCATGAATTTGAATAGACAACTCGGCCAAATAGCATGTGATTTACTAGAGGCTCTGGCAAATTGTTAAGTCTATTTAAAAATATTGAATTCATTTGAATAATTTTTTTAATCGGGTTGAATGAATGATTAAATGACTCACTCATGAAGACTTCACTTGTTTCATTACTGGATGAATCAGCGTTTTTGAACAAATCTCTTGAATGATTCAATGACAAATATATTTTTTAACATTCACTTGTTGCCACCTACTGGTGTAACAATGTAATAAATACAAACGTTATTTCAAGCGTCAAGTTGCTTTTAAAAGGTGATTTAAGTTGCTTTTGAAAGGTGACTATTTTGATCGCCGTAGACATCCATCAGTGTTAAAGGTGCAAAATTAGCCGTATAAACTAAAAAGCACAATTTGTACCAGGCTGTAAACATGTTTTTTTCTGCTGTAAAGTTGGGCATTTTAACATGGGGCTCAATGAGATTCTGCTCCCTTCTGGAGCCTGTCCCTAGTGGCCAGTCGATGAATTGCAGTTTAAGTCACTTCCGTATTGGCTTCAAGAGAAACTGCGGGAGGTTGCAGCTTGCTCAAACACCATTGTTTCCTCCTTCATATGTAAATCTTGTACTTGAAAAAGACCACTGAAAAATGGGCGTTCATGCCGATTTCAGTAATTTAAATCCCCAGAGCTTTTCTCTTAAAAGAACACGTATTCTATCCGGTGTTTTACTTAAAATGTGCAATCTGGCAACCATGTGCTCGGCGGATGATCTGAAAACACCAATAAACAAGTAAGCTGCTTTTCAGCAATCTACATTTAGCATTGAGCCACTTGTGCCATTTTGTGATTGTGTTTTGCTGAATAACTGCACTTGTGTGAGCTACTGAAATGAGCCAATCAGAGCAGAGCTCAACATTATTATTCATGACCCTTCCAAATAAGGCAAAAACAGACCATTTAATTCTAGGGACAATTTCTAGGGTTTTAAAATGGACCTGTAAAACCGTATCTGGCCAGTTTTTGCACTTAAATAAGCCACATACCCTCTATGTAGATATCAGAGAACAATTTAAAATATTGTTTCAACTCATTCTACCGCCGCCACCGAGGGCATCCTAAACTGATCGCGCATAGGTCATCAAAACGGCCAGCAGCGGGACTGCACACAACAAAGGTCATGTTGAGAAGAGGAAGAGCGGTTGTAGTCGAGCACATTTTGGAGTCTACTCATGCGGTCACATCTGTCTTTTCACATGTATTGCAATCCAGTAACACAAATGCAATAGCATGTCATAAAAGCAAGATGACAACATAAGTTATAACCGTAATTAAACTGAACTATACCTGTTCTATCTTCATGCAGCAGATATTCTCTGGCTCTGAAGGCATTTTACAACAGTTCCCACATGAGATTATCATGACAGAATATGCTAATCAATGACTTGAAGATAGTTAACTCCACATCAGCTCCATAAATTCATCAACTAACCATTCAGAAACGTCTGGTTGCATTCTATGTGTTACACTTCGTCTCTCCATCATTGTCCGACTCTGGTTTGAGCATAAAAGGCTAAACAGTTTGACATTTTCAGTGCGTGTCTGCGTGAGCTGCTAACTCTTGAAGCCCCACCCTCTTCTTTAAAAGGAAGCCAGCAGCTAATTTGCATTTAAAGGGACACACACAAAAACGGTGCGTTTATGTTAACCCTCAAAAAGTGACCATTTTGACATGCTATAAAAAATTATTTTGAGCTAAAACATCACATACACACTCTGGGTTAGGATTAGGGTTAGAGACTTATTTTACATCTTGTAAAAAGTGGTATTATAGGACCCCTTTAATATAGGCTGCAAACTATTCCCCCAGATTCACAGACAAATCTTAAACTAGTCCCAGACTAAACTGCACGTTTGAGCCGGTTTACCTGAAAGCAATGTGCAGGGACATATCTTAAAATATGCCACTGTCATTGTTTTGTCTCAAGATGCACACTAGTAATTTTCTACGGCATGTTTATAAAAGCCCTAATTGAACTAAGGCCTAATCCTGGCTTAATCTAAGCTCTGTCTGTGAAACCAGGCCATAAACTTTTATCCCAGTACTTCTGTGATAACTGCGATAACTACTGCTCTCTCTGGCTCAGTGGCAGATTTAAATGTTCCGTTGTGATCGGGTCATAGCTTTAACAGACATAGCCGAATCTCTGTTGTTTAGGAATAATATCGTGTGGGTGTTTGAATTGAGTCTGTGAAATCACGATTAATTATGCAGCTCTTGATTTGGTTTTGTTATACGTGTTAACAATAAAAACACTGGTACTACTGTGTAAATAATGAAAGTGACATGTGAAGGTGGAATTTATCCTCTGCATCTAACCCATCCAAGTGCACACACATTAGGAGTAGTGAACACACACACACACCCAGAGCAGTGGGCAGCCATTCACTGAGCCGATTGGGGGATAGGTGTCAGTCATTTCCTGTCGATATTGAGAATCGAACCACAACCAGTCTGACTCTCTAACTATGATACTATGCTACTCCAAATACAGCCACACACACAAACAATCCCAGAGGACACAGTATAATTAGGTTTCTTCCTGTCTGTCTGTCTCGCCCCCACGTCCTTTCCTTAAATGACACTATAATTAAACCAGAAAACAGCGTTGTAAACAGACATTAAAGGCTATAATTGTATGTGAAGTGGTTTAGTCTGATCCACAGGTAAAACAAGGACACGAGCGCTGGGGATTCTCAATTAAAGAGTAACAGAATGAATCTGGGGCAAAAACATGAGCTATGAGCTATGTTTGGAACGGCACCATACCACTCATACTATATGTGCAGCATGTATACTGTCCATAATATGCAAATATTCTGTATGCATACATTTCCGACTGTACATTTTCGTTAAAAAAACACTGAAAAGAAAGTTTCCTTTGAAACTACTTTCACTCAGGAATAGTACATTTCACAAAAAAACAAAGACAAAGAAACAGCAAGCAGCACATTGAATTAAACATGACTTTTTGAAGTAGAAAGACCAAAATTTTCTTGTAAACACTTTAATAATCTTTGTTTTACTTACAATTGTTTCTATGTAACAATATTTAAGAAAATATCACGACTGCAGAGTTAAAAAACAATGGTGAAAAGTGTCGATAACAGCATATTTAAATTAAATTTGCAGCAAAGGTTTCTATTCACATCGTGTTTTTGCAGCGTTGAGCATTGTTTTTCCTGGCTTATTATTGGACTGGACAACCGAATGTTACAATTTTTACACAAAAATGGATTTAAAATGTGAAATAACTGTTTATATTTCCAAGATGATAACTGGATGTCACTCACATGCAACTTTAAAATGTTTAGAGTGGAATAATCCCTACTATTACTACTTTTTGAAATAAATATTTATATGACAAAAATAGAGTGTGCTGCAGGGATGACATTTTTTGTAGGCAAAAACCCAGAAAATACACCTGTAATACCCAACATGTGATTAAAAAAAAGAAGCTTATTCTTACAAGTGGCTGAATGGGACTGCAGAGATTGTCTGCGACATTAAACATCACCAGCCGAACAGGTAAACTCATCTACTCACTACACTTTCACAGCCTCCTTGTGTTTATGATTGTGCAATTGCAACTATTATAACTCAAACTTTCAGGGAAAATGTTTCTAAACAAAGACTGAAAGAGTTGTCGAAACATTGAAGTCATGTGACCGTGGTGTAATTTTCTTATAGTCTATGACCGTTTCTCAATATGCTTGTTTTCTCATGGACTTGTGAATCGCCATCAGTCACTGCCCGAGTACTGTTCCAATTCAAAGTTCACATCTAGCCAAGTACAGTTCAAATCCCCGAATGTGTCCTTGATCCGCCCCTTTTATCGAGGATGCATCGAGAGGAGACTTGTGTAGACTTCAGACAGACATGTATCCCAGAATGCATCTCGCACCAACCAACAAGTGTGAAAACCCACTGTTATTGTGTCATTAAAAGTAGTTTTAAGACTCAGGCGAGAATGTAGTTGTTTAAAGCTCAAATCTGTGGTTTATTTATACAGGGAGTGCAGAATTATTAGGCAAATGAGTATTTTGACCACATCATCCTCGTTATGCATGTTGTCTTACTCCAAGCTGTATAGGCTGGAAAGCCTACTACCAATTAAGCATATTAGGTGATGTGCATCTCTGTAATGAGAAGGGGTGTGGTCTAATGACATCAACACCCTATATCAGGTGGGCATAATTATTAGGCAACTTCCTTTCCTTTGGCAAAATGGGTCAAAAGAAGGACTTGACAGGCTCAGAAAAGTCAAAAATAGTGAGATATATTGCAGAGGGATGCAGCAGTCTTAAAATAGCCAAGCTTCTGAAGCGTGATCATCGAACAATCAAGCGTTTCATTCAAAATAGTCAACAGGGTCGCAAGAAGCGTGTGGAAAAACCAAGGAGCAAAATAACTGCCCGTGAACTGAGAAAAGTCAAGCGTGCAGCTGCCAAGATGCCACTTGCCACCAGTTTGGCCATATTTCAGAGCTGCAACATCACTGGAGTGCCCAAAAGCACAAGGTGTGCAATACTCAGAGACATGGCCAAGGTAAGAAAGGCAGAAAGTCGACCACCACTGAACAAGACACACAAGCTGAAACGTCAAGACTGGGCCAAGAAATATCTCAAGACTGATTTTTTATGGACTGATGAAATGAGAGTGAGTCTTGATGGGCCAGATGGATGGGCCCGTGGCTGGATTGGTAAAGGGCAGAGAGCTCCAGTCCGACTCAGACGCCAGCAAGGTGGAGGTGGAGTACTGGTTTGGGCTGGTATCATCAAAGATGAGCTTGTGGGGCCTTTTCGGGTTGAGGATGGAGTCAAGCTCAACTCCCAGTCCTACTGCCAGTTTCTGGAAGACACCTTCTTCAAGCAGTGGTACAGGAAGAAGTCTGCATCCTTCAAGAAAAACATGATTTTCATGCAGGACAATGCTCCATCACACGCGTCCAAGTACTCCACAGCGTGGCTGGCAAGAAAGGGTATAAAAGAAGAAAATCTAATGATATGGCCTCCTTGTTCACCTGATCTGAACCCCATTGAGAACCTGTGGTCCATCATCAAATGTGCGATTTACAAGGAGGGAAAACATTACACCTCTCTGAACAGTGTCTGGGAGGCTGTGGTTGCTGCTGTGAGATCCAGTCGATCAGCGGGTGCTCAGCGCTCGTTAACCCCGGCGAGAGCAGCCTAACCTCGGCTAGACCTTCTGAGGTTTGCCGCTGACTCTGATGTCTCTGTAGTGGTTAAACATGAGATATAATTCCAAGGAATTCCAAGCTCTTGTTCTCTCCAGACTGGACTACTGTAATGCTCTTCTAGCGGGTCTTCCGGCATGCACTATCAAACCCTTGCAACTGATCCAGAGTGCAGCGGCGAGGGTGGTCTTTAACGAGCCGAAGAGAGCGCACGTCACGCCTCTCTTCATCAGTCTCCACTGGCTGCCAATAGCCGCTCGCATCAAATTCAAGACACTGGTACTCGCCTTCAAAGCAACCACTGGCTCTGCACCAATATACCTAAACTCGCTTGTTCAGACTTACACACCCTCCAGGAGCTTACGTTCTGCCAGTGAACGACGCCTTGTGGTGCCATACCAAAGAGGCATGAAATCACTCTCACGGACCTTTTCCTGGACCGCCCCCACCTGGTGGAACGACCTGCCTATCTCAATTCGAGCAGCTGAGTCTGTAGCCATTTTCAAAAAACAGCTAAAGACACGTCTTTTCCAGCAGCACCTGACCAATCAAGAATAGCACTTAACATTCTATTCATTTTCTGTCTGTCTAATTTATAAAAAATAAAAAATTGTCCTGTGTGTTTTGTGTTAGATTAACTGAGACTTGTTACAGCACTTGCATATAGTAGCCTTTGACTGTTCTAGTTGCTTCTAATGCTCTCATTTTTAAGTCGCTTTGGATAAAAGCGTCTGCTAAATGACTAAATGTAAATGTAAATATAATTCATCTTGTGTAGATCTAACGGGCGATCTTTGGTCTCATGAATCTATCATTTGTTCCCTGGCTATTCGTTTTGGCTGACGGCAAAGTCAAGTTTCATTTATTTCTTTGCTCATTAAAACGGACATTTAACAAAAAGAGACTGGGATGTGTTTTATGTCATATTTAATTTTATTACAGTGATAATCATATATGCACACATGTGAACCACATATTAATATGTTTAATGTTTTTTTTTTTTGACATGTAAACAAAAAGAGGCAGGGTTGTGTTTTATGTTTTGTTTTGTTATAAATATATGCAGTGAATATAATCAATGTAATTCCAAAAAATATAATCTACATTTGTGTGGCTATTAATGTGTTTATTTTTTTTTTTAAATGAAAAAGAAAAGAGGAGAAGAGAGTGGTGTTTTATAACATATTTCATTTTATTGTAGCCACGTGACGCTATAAAGAACGCTGCTGTTCCGTTTGCAGAATTACCAGACTCGTTCTCCTGAGTCGAACTTGGCAAGTCTGAACTAATAAGGACGCAAGTCTGAAGTTCATGTACTTGGTTTTGAGAAACGTTCCCATTCCGATTACATATGAATGGGAGAAAGTGCAACGCCCACTATGGTGCCCTGCCTTCGAAATGAAAGGGCCAATCATTGATTGTGCATTTGCATTAGATTTGTCCAGGCTGAAAAATTCTTTTTTTTTATGATTCAAGCATTTAGAAAACACATTTATAAGATAGTTGTTGTAAGATTTCATTGGTGATTAAAAATGTGAAATTTAATCGTGAGCTTGTCAAATTGCTTTGGAGAATTTGATGTTTCCCCATTCAAAGAGATAGGAGCTGCACTTGCATGCCCGAGAGGCGTTTCAAAGATGGCCGCCAAGTGAAAGGACTTGTCTTAAAGGGACTTTGGTTTAGCTTTTTACTTCTGATAATGTACATATTTTATATAATCCAAATACCAATGGAAAAATCCTACTGGGTTTTTGTCAAGGGAACCAGGGTGATGCGAACTTCCGAGTTGGCCTACAAAAATATGTCATGACCGGGGCTTGACATTAACACCCACCAACCTGCCAAATGTGTGTCTATTTCAGCAGTGGCGTGTAGCACAGTCACTCCTACTAGCCACTTTGGCGGGATGAATTTTATATATAACATATACATTTTCAGTTGTAGTCTTTAAAAAAGGCATCTGAAATAATAAACTGAGGGTAATGTAGTGTTGTCAAAAATGTAGATTTTTCGATACATATCGACATTGAAACAACTAAAACGCTTCCAATACTCATTCATGAGTTTGTGTGCCCATATAATCTTGGTAAAAGTGGTAAACGGATTTGGCGTGCTGTCTGCTATAGAGGGGCTCGGAGAGGATATTCTACCCGAGCTCCGATTGCCCCCCTATAACAGGAAAAATTGTTCAAAAGGGAGGAGCCGGGGAGGAGGAGGGATGCTGCAAGAACTAACAATGGGAAGAGGTAAGCTGCTGGTTTTATACCTTGGAATTAATTGGAAGATTAGATGGGCGTACTTCCTCACGAAATTACGTTTAGTAACTTCACTTTTCCTCAAAATAGATACACGACACCAGCTGCTCTATCTCTCTCTCTCATCTCTCCGACAGCAAGTTACACACAAACCCGCCACCCCTCACTCACTCATTTCATTTGCTCCAGGTGAATATCTTTGCTATTACAGGGCTTGAATTTAGGTGTGGGAATTTGCATATTGTGCATAATTTTACTCATTCCCTCAGATTTTGTGCTCACACCCTAAGTGTATTCAGTACTAAATTCTGTTGTTTTTTTGCTGCTTATTGCGCTCAAACACACACAAAATAATGTCAAAATGCCAGCCTTGGTGAGTATTCATGTAAACACATTCAGTTATGTTTTAGGTGAATGAAAACAGTTGAGAAAGAAAACATGTTTAACAGTATAACGAATCCGTGCGTCAAGTCTTAAAGTGACAGCACCTGCTGCCAAATTATGAGATAATATTAAAAATATCTAAATGGCAGTTTTTCCTGATGATATCTATGTCAAAATTGTGGCCAGTGAAAATGCTGAGTGGCTAGTGACTTTGGAAAACCACTAGCCACAGTGGATGGTGAGCAAACCAGTTAAGGGGATAGTTCACCCAAAAATGAAAATTAGCCCATAATTTACTCACCCTCAAGTCATCCTAGGTGTATATTACATTCTTCTTTCAGTTATATTACAAAAGTCCAGGCTAATCCAAGCATTAGAATTGGATTTATTGTTGCTCTGTTTTTGAAGTCCATAAAAAGTGCATCTGCCCGTCAAATAACTGCTCCACGCGGCTCTGGGGTGTTAATAATGGCCTTCTGAAGCGAATCGATGCATTTGTGTAAGAAAAATATCCATATTTAAAGGGGTGGTAAACCACGATTTCACTTTTCTAACTTTAGCTAGTGTGTAATGTTGCTGTTTGAGCATAAACAACATCTGCAAAGTTACAACGTTCAAAGTTTAAAGCAAAGGGAGATATTTGCTTTTAAAGAAATCAATTTCTAAGGACTACAGCAAACGGCCGCTAGGGACTACTACACATTCCTCCAGGGTTGCGGACATCACCAGCCCCAATATTTACATAAACCCCTCCTCCGAGAATTTGAAATAAGAGGGGGGGCGAGGCCATTTTGTATCGCCGCGGGGAATAGTTGTTGTGGTAGGCTAGTTAGTAGGCTGGAGTGTTGTTTCCAATGCTGACGAAACGCTGTTATTTTCATCCGGATTGCAGGTCCACTTTGTTCAGCCTTCCTAGGGACGGGGGTGCGTTGCAGTGCGTTTAACATACAACGTTATATACATGCGTGTACGAGACAGAGGGGAACACGGTCGCATTTGCAGCAGATATATGCTGCCCATCATAAATCAAAGCACGAGACAGACAGGGGTCGGAGGAGAAGACCGGAAAATGTGACATAATGGACAATATTCGTCTGTATTTGCAATACACGAGTTGGGTTCAGCTGCGCGAGACAAACACTGCCAGAGTGTAAATGCATGACGGGCGCGCGCGGCTCCCGCTGCACATTTCACGGAGGAAAGCTTCCACAATCTTCACGAGTTCAATGCAGGATTCTTACAACGGCTTGTCCTGAAAGATGGATTTAAAAACAGAAGCTGTTTACGGGCCACAACCTGTAAGTATGATTTATTTTTCGTCAATGTGTTTTCCTGTAATAGTTCGTATTGTTAATTGTACGTTGTAGCAAGGAAGTAAACATGACAACGCTGTTTGGCTCTGCAAATCAGTTTGTTAAATGCTCATTCATACTTAACGTTATCCGACAAACACCTAACGTTACAAACTTTTTAAAATCTCAACAGCGAACTTGGCATTAGTGTAAATTATTCTTTGATTAGAGCTTTTATGTATTGTTTATCTACACGCATGCTAAACATGGTTCTGTGTTTGATTTGGATACTATAGTAAAGCCAATGTTTAGTGTTCGTTCTTGCGACAGATATTTGGCTATAATCCTAAAAATACAAAAGCAACAGTGCCATTCAATAGCGATCACTATAGATCCACAGTCAGGTTCTGCTTGATCATCTTCACTAAAATTGTCTGGGTCTGATTCGGGCTCAAATTGGTATGGTTTTATTGACGCCATTGTTTCTAATACTACTCAAAGCACAGGCTACCGGTAAAGGTAAGGGGCGTGATGTTTCCGACAAACGTGCACTAGGCGGTCAGCGAATCACAACACACTGGGCCAGCAAACCAATCTGAGCCCATTGCGTATTTTTGAGGGACTGGCTTCATACAACCTGGGAACCATCAGACCGTTTTTACAAGGAGGGAGAGAGCAGTGTAGAATAAAGGTAAAATATATGAAAAATAATGCTATTTTATTAATGCTATAAAAACGAAGCATGAACACATGTTACAGTGCATCCCACAAACACAATCAAGCCTTCGAAAGAATGTGTTTTACCACCCCTTTAAAACTTTATAAAGTAAACTTTCGGCCGACCGCCTTCCCTGTTCAATTTATGGAAAAATTGTTGAAAGTTCCCTTGCCGATCGAAAGACTAACACGACCAAGTACGCTCGTCATGACGTCACGTATGCATCATGAGTTTCACTTTCAACATTCAACACTTTTCCACAGAAGGCGGTCTGCCGAAAGTTTACTTGATAAAGTTTTAAATATGGATATTTTTCTTACACAAACGCGTCGATTTGCTTCAGAAGGTCTTTATTAACACCCTGGAGCTGCGTGGAGCACGTTATTTGATGGGCAGATGCCCTTTTATGGACTTCAAAAACAGAGCAACTATTAATCAAATTCTAATGCTTGGATTAGCCTGGACTTTTGTAATATAACTCAGATTGTATTCGTCTGATAGGATGACTCGATGGTGAGTAAATCATGGGCTAATTTTCATTTCTGGGTGAACTAACCCTTTAAAGGAACACGCCACTTTTTTGGAAAATAGGCTCATTTTCCAACTCCAGTTAAACAGTTGAGTTTTACCGATCTCCGGGTCTGGCGGTAGCACTTTTAGCATAGCTTAGCATAGATCATTGAATCTGATTAGACCGTTAGCATCTCGCTCAAAAAAACTATTTTCAGGCGCTGTGTAATATCATTCCGCCACTGCACTCATGGTACAGCAGCAAAGTTCCTTGATTATTATGCAGGAATGAGAGTATACACTCACCTAAAGGATTATTAGGAACACCATACTAATACTGTGTTTGACCCCCTTTCGCCTTCAGAAATGCCTTAATTCTACGTGGCATTGATTCAACAAGGTGCTGAAAGCATTCTTTAGAAATGTTGGCCCATATTGATAGGATAGCATCTTGCAGTTGATGGAGATTTGTGGGATGCACATCCAGGGCACGAAGCTCCCGTTCCACCACATCCCAAAGATGCTCTATTGGGTTGAGATCTGGTGACTGTGGGGGCCATTTTAGTACAGTGAACTCATTGTCATGTTCAAGAAACCAATTTGAAATGATTCGAGCTTTGTGACATGGTGCATTATCCTGCTGGAAGTAGCCATCAGAGGATGGGTACATGGTGGTCATAAAGGGATGGACATGGTCAGAAACAATGCTCAGGTAGGCCGTGGCATTTAAACGATGCCCAATTGGCACTAAGGGGCCTAAAGTGTGCCAAGAAAACATTTACATTTACATTTATGCATTTGGCAGACGCTTTTATCCAAAGCGATTTACAGTGCCCTTATTACAGGGACAAATCCCCCTGGAGCAACATGGAGTAAAGGGCCTTGCTCAAGGACACACTGGTGGTGACCGCTGGGATCGAACCAGCAACCTTCTGCATATCAGTTCCATGGTTTAACCCACTGGACCACCATCTCACATCCCCCACATTATTACACCACCACCACCAGCCTGCACAGTGGTAACAAGGCATGATGGATCTATGTTCTCATTCTGTTTACGCCAAATTCTGACTCTACCATCTGAATGTCTCAACAGAAATCGAGACTCATCAGACCAGGCAACATTTTTCCAGTCTTCAACTGTCCACCTAAATGTATTGAAGCAACTGCCATGTGATTGGTTGATTAGATAATTGCGTTAATGAGAAATTGAACAGGTGTTCCTAATAATCCTTTAGGTGAGTGTAGTTCCTAGCCAAATCGGCCTAGAAAATCACAACTTTTCATTTTCTTTTCAAGGCCTGGTCAAGACTGCCGTCACTATACAGTGAGCAGTAAACTAATATGCCATTCTGAACACAGTCCTGTTAATGATCAGACATGCAGTGATGTGCTTCCTTTGTTGCTGTTATTGTTTGAGATTGTGTGTTGTGATTGGCTAACAGCCCAGAGAACAGGATGAGGTCGTGATGAGTCATCACCTGTCAGGAAATGACCCACCAATAATGATGGTTATTTATAAAACTGAACTCCCTTTCAATCTTAAACCTCATCCTGCATCTGACCACAACTTCAGCAAACACCTTTGATATGAGAATGAAGAGTTAAACAATATAAACTAATTTTAAACTAATTTGTGACACATATACTCACAATAATGCACAAGTACACATGAAGACGTGATGTCATGCATTCAGTCATCACAAAATGAATTGGATCACATGACGATTTCAGATAACAGTGTTGTCTTCAGAAGAGCTGATTATAGCTGAATTTAACTTGGATGAACTTTACTGTTATTGAACTGAACGTTAAATATTGGATTTCCATGTTTTGTGGGGACTTACAATAGACATAATGATTATCATACTGTACAAACTGCATATTCTGTCCCATAACCCTAATAACAACCCTCACAGAAAACTTTCTGTATTTTAAAAATCATAATTTAGTATGATTTATACGCTGTTTTCCTCACGGGGACCAAAAATTTAATTTTCTCCCTGCAATGTAGGGTTTACCAGGACCACACACACACATACATACAACACACACACACACACACACACACACACTGTTGATGAGAATTAGACCTCTATTAGTATGTTAACTGTAATCAATGCTTTTACACCGAAGAGACTGCCTGGCTACTGTCTTTTGATTGGCTTAATGATGACCAAGAAAAAACGAGCGCACATGATTGGACATCGTCCACCACCATCAGCTGTGAAGCGGTTTGGCCGTATGTGATCGAGTCCTCAAAGTACACACACAGCCAAGGGCCTTTAACCTGTTATTAAATCTTCTTTTCTTTCATTTGACAACATCAATGGGGAAAAACAAACGTGTGTGTGTTCAGCCAATATATAAAACGATTATGCATTGTCATTCTCAGAAAGTCAACAAACGATTGTGTTGGAACACGCATGAGAGCAGAGTTAAGGAATTCTCTCTGTCGTCATGGTTACTCTCTGATGTGACAGCCGAGATCAAAGCACATGGAAACATGGATCCTGTTCTCTGTTCTGAATGTCTGACACCGAGTGTTTGTTGATCTCGTTTTGATTCGGTGCTGTCGTTTGATGATCGATAACCAGCACGACTGTGACAGACACTCTGGTGCTCTGATTTTAAGATGAAATAGCCAAAGCACAAGAATGGACATTACAAATACGGTATGTCGTTTTCAAAGGCTATCTATCTATCTATCTATCTATCTATCTATCTATCTATCTATCTATCTATCTATCTATCTATCTATCTATCTATCTATCTATCTATCTATCTATCTATCTATCTATCTATCTATCTATCTTTCTGTCTGTCTGTCTATCTGTCTGTCTCTTTGTCTATCTGTCTGTCTGTCTGTCTGTCTGTCTATCTATCTATCTATCTATCTATCTATCTGTCTGTGTGTCATCTATCTATCTATATCTATCTATCTATATATCTATCTGTGTCTTTGTGTCATCTATCTATCTATCTATCTATCTATCTATCTATCTATCTATCTATCTATCTATCTATCTATCTATCTATCTATCTATCTATCTATCTATCTATCTATCTGTCTGTCTCTTTGTTTACCTGTCTGTGTGTCATCTATCTATCTATCTATCTATCTATCTATCTATCTATCTATCTATCTATCTATCTATCTATCTATCTATCTATCTATCTATCTATCTATCTATCTATCTCTCTGTCTTTCTCTTTGTCTATCAATGTGTCTTTGTGTCATCTATCTATCTATCTATCTATCTATCTATCTATCTATCTATCTATCTATCTATCTATCTATCTATCTATCTATCTATCTATCTATCTGTCTGTCTCTCTGTCTCTTTGTCTATCTATGTGTCTTTGTGTCATCTATCTATCTATCTATCTATCTATCTATCTATCTATCTATCTATCTATCTATCTATCTATCTATCTATCTATCTATCTCTCTGTCTGTCTCTCTGTCTATCTATCTATCTGTCTGTGTGTCATCTATCTATCTATCTATCTATCTATCTATCTATCTATCTATCTATCTATCTATCTATCTATCTATCTATCCATCTGTCATTATTAATGATTAAAAGCATTATTTCTACTTAGTTTGTGTTATACAATATATTACTCAAATCTTTACACACAACAGTATATATAAAGAACTTTTTGTGTAATATACAATTTAAACTCATTCTATACACACAAATCTGTGGAATTTATAAAGACAACACATTTGCTGATCACACAACACACACTCTTCAAGCATACTGACCTTAAACTTGGCTGTGAGGAGATCCGTGGCCTCCTGCTCCTTCTTCAGATGTCTCATCATCCTCTCTTTCTCCTCCAGGAGTCTCTGTTTGTCCTCCGCCACCAGAGAGTGGTCATCTCTGATGGCCTCCTTCTCCCTCTCTAGCTTCTCCTGCTGCTCCTTCATGTAGTCCTGCGCCTCCTTCTCCACACTTTCCACTTCATCATCATCATCGTCAACATCATCGTCCTCTTCTAGCTCTTCCTCGCCGTCTTCTCCAATCTTCCTCAGTCTCCTGCTCCTCCTCTTCCTCTTGGTGAGCATACCACGCTTATCCAGCTGTGCTTTCAGCCGGGCGATCTCCTCCTGGAACTCCCTCAGGAGCGCGTCTTTGGGGTCTTCGTTGACGCGCGGTTTGTTCTTGATGTTCTTGGCGCGGTTGGCGTAACGCAGGGTGGTCAGAGTCTCCTCGTAATTGTAGGAGGCCGGTCCCAGCGTGGCCACCATGATGGTCTTCGCGTTCCCCCCCAGTGAGTCCTGCAGCAACCGGGTGAGTTTGGAGTCACGGTAGGGCACGTGAGAACTTCGCCCATCCACCAGCGCAGAGATTACGTTTCCCAGAGCGGAGAGGGACAGGTTGATCTTGGTGGCCTCCTTCAGACGTTCGCCCTGGGTGCCCGTCTTGGTCTGTCGCTCGCTGCCCGCCAGGTCCACCAGGTTGAGTTTGCCCACGCGGATGTGGTTCTGTCCATCTGGCCCAAGCTGGCTGCACTCCACCGTGATGATGAAGATGGCATGCGACCGCGAGCTGTGCTCGTTCATGTTGGTGAAGCCCACCGATCGGGTCTGATTCCCCACGTTCATCACGTGCTCGATCTCCTTCACGTTCTTGGTGACGAAGGAGGACAGATCTTTGATGTAGACCCCTGAGTCGGCGCTCTCCTTAAGCTCCAGCTTCTTGCTGTGGTCTTTGGTGAGAAGGTCACGGATCTCCTCCTGGTAGATCTCCAAATACGAGGCCCGGACCAGGTACTGCTGGTTCTGAGAGCGCGAGATGTGCGTGAAGATGTGCTCGAACGAGTTCGGGATGATGCCGCGGCGCTCGGGGTCCAGCCACTGGCCTTGCATGGTGTACGTCTTCCCGGTTCCCGTCTGTCCGTACGCGAAGATGGTGCCGTTGAAGCCGCGCAGAACCGAGTCGATGAGCGGCCGGACCGTCTCGTCGTACAGGTCGCTCTGTTTGGAGCACGCATCGTAAACAGCATCGAACGTGAAGGTCTTGAGCAGCTCCCCCGGACCCGCCTTGTGGTTCCGCAGGGCCACCTGGCCCAGTTTCACATCCATCTGCACGATATTCTCATAACCCGTCGACTCTTCTTTACGGTTGATCGGGCGACACCGAACCACCACCTTCACCGCCTCGCCGGTCTTGGATTTCATGGACATATTGACTCCGTCTGAGATGAATGGATAACAAATGAGCGCAGTATTCCCGTTAAATCAGAAGGATGGCGGAAGATGGGAATGTCAGCAGCATCAGCATCCCCCGGTAACCGAGCGCATGTCAGTCACGGAGCAAATCTCTGCGCTCTCCACAAATGAATAAAAGATAAACGCGCTTCCGTCATGAACACGAATGGATGAAATCATAAGCTCAAAATATATCTCACCGATTTCCACTGAAACACAAGATCCTCAAGCGCGTCTGTCAGAGAATCACACACATCAGCTGCGCTTCACTGCAGCCCTGCCCAAACACACACACACACGCACACACACACACGGTTGCCAGATCTAGCGTGAAAACAGCAACCTGAAATATGGGGATTTTCAGGAATTGTGGCTCTGCTTTATCAACTACAGATACTTCATATGGGCCTATTAATATTTAATATTTATTCTATTTCCTAAATGAAATTTGTTACTAAGATAGGATTCTGAAATGGGGTGGTTCCTTATAGCTGTTCCAATTCTATTAGACTAGCCTACTTGAATAAATGTAATTATTTTAGAATGTACTTCCCTCTGCGTTCTGTTAACAAAAATAAATAAATAAAATAAAAAACAGAATTCAGCAGAAATAAATTCAGTACAATTCTTGTGTTTACCCAGACTTTATAATGACTTAAATGCATACATTTGAATCAATCGAGTAATTGGCTTTAACCACTAAACACCTATATCTAATAAAAAAAAGAACAATAAAAAAAATACATTAATCATCTGAACTCTTGCACTCTTATATTCAGTTTGATTCAATTAATAAACAATGAATATAAATTAAATATAAATTAAAACAATATTAGGATATATAAACCTCATGAAAAACATGAGCAAAAACCACTGATCTATATAAATGACCAATCCAGCTCTCTAGATCAGTGGCAAATACGGTTATAAAGGGTGAACATGGCAACACTGTAACACACACACACACACACACACACACACACTCGTGTTGGGGGTTTCATGATTTATATGGACTTCCCATAAGCCTATAGAAAACACTGCTTTTTTACATTTTCAAAAAACATCACTTAGTATATGATTTATGTAGTAGATTATTTTTTTTCAAAGCTCTTCACACAGTGATCATAGCAGTCTATGTGAGCTAAACTGTGGATAATTTATGTTTCATTTTTACAAAATGTTTCAAAATATATATATTTTTCTCTCATTCAGACATAAACACCTCCAAAACTCTGTATATATTGTATATATTATTATCACTACGTGTACTTTATTCTGAATATAAAAATGAAATACTATCAAAACTATTAGATGCAGCTGAACACCGACATGAATGAAGTGTTTTGGCAGTTTTAGAGCATTGTGAATGTGAAATGAACTGATGTGCCAAGCTGGAAGTTGGTTAAGAGAACTGTATGAAAAGTGACCTAAGTATTGAGAAAAAATGTCCTAGCGATTGTAAAAAAAAACCCCTCTACAATCAGATTCCTTTTTTTGTGCCATGGTTTGTCCCATCAATGGCGCCATCTAGTGAATTTGTAATGTAGTTGTTTTCTTTTTCAACCACAAGAGGCTCCACATTAAAAAAAATGTTTTTACGATTGCTTACACACTAAAATTACAATTAACACAGTTAGTGAAACCTGACACTCAGGGAGCGAAACCTCAGCCCAGATCAGAAATCTAACCTGATGTCACTTCTTTGACATTTCAAGGCACTGCTTTCCAAACTTCCACACTTTGCCGTCAAGTGTGCAGGTTTAACTAAGCACTATAAAAAGGCAACAGGTGAGTTTACCTGTCTTCAACAAAAATGAAAGGCAATGTTACAGTAAGAGGAAAAGAGAGAAACATCATTGGCCACCGAGCTATTTTGAATATTTTGCTCTGCAATCAATGGGGTCCTTAGGAACTTAGCCCACATACTCAAATTTGTAGACTGACTATACACAACATTGTCACAGCAGAAGACCAAATGGATGCCGAGCAGATGAGACACATTCTCATCTGGGACAATCTTTCCACCGATCTGCTCTGGTCCATGAGCATCCATAATTTTCACTCCAATACCTCCCACAATACTCTCCCTTCCTTTTTTGCGGCATTGCAGTGGAAGGTTTACGAGCTCCTCCAGGCCTGATATCAGGATATCCCTCATTCATGCCAGGTCTGTGAGCTGACTGATGCAGGGTCTGTGCAAGGATCGCCATTCAAGAAAATTCTTCCCTTGCTGTCTTGCAAGAGAGTGTAATGTGGAGGAACTGCTATGGCCAGATGCAGATGTTTAGATTATTTTGCTTTCTTTTTGTCTCAAAAGACTATATCATTAGAAAAGTAGAAATGTTAAAAATGTTTAAGATTGAGCCCAGCAGAAAGAGAATCTGATTGTAGAGGGGTTTTTTTTACAATCGCTAGGACATTTTTTCTCAATACTTAGGTCACTTTTCATACAGTTCTCTTAACCAACTTCCAGCTTGGCACATCAGTTCATTTCACATTCACAATGCTCTAAAACTGCCAAAACACTTCATTCATGTCGGTGTTCAGCTGCATCTAATAGTTTTGATAGTATTTCATTTTTATATTCAGAATAAAGTACACGTAGTAATAATATATACAATATATACAGAGTTTTGGAGGTGTTTATGTCTGAATGAGAGAAAAATATATATATTTTGAAACATTTTGTAAAAATGAAACATAAATTATCCACAGTTTAGCTCACATAGACTGCTATGATCACTGTGTGAAGAGCTTTGAAAAAAATAATCTACTACTACATAAATCATATACTAAGTGATGTTTTTTGAAAATGTAAAAAAGCAGTGTTTTCTATAGGCTTATGGGAAGTCCACATAAATCATGAAAACCCAACATGTGTGTGTGTGTGTGTGTTACAGTGTTGCCATGTGCACCCTTTATAACCGTTTTTGCCACTGATCTAGAGAGCTGGATTGGTCATTTATATAGATCAGTGGTTTTTGCTCATGTTTTTCATGAGGTTTATATATCCTAATATTGTTTTAATTTATATTTAATTTATATTCATTGTTTATTAATTGAATCAAACTGAATATAAGAGTGCAAGAGTTCAGATGATTAATGTATTTTTTTTATTGTTCTTTTTTTATTAGATATAGGTGTTTAGTGGTTAAAGCCAATTACTCGATTGATTCAAATGAATGCATTTAAGTCATTATAAAGTCTGGGTAAACACAATAATTGTACTGAATTTATTTTATCAGATTGTATGAACCGCCAAAATTGGGTTTTGTTAAATTATTGTAAAGTTTTGAAGGAAGTGTTTCGTTTTGCAAAAGAGCTGAGGTGTTCTGCTACTTGTGTGTGTGTGGATTGTGTGTAGTGTTTTGACACTAATGTACAAACTGTAAATGTTCTTATCTTTTTAACATTCATTATTATGATTCATTATTTGATGTTTATGATCCATACAGAGGATGCTTCAAGCACTAATATTAGCCTTAGTGACTCTTCTGAGCCTTACACTAGAATATGACCAGTCAAGCTCTTGGGTTTCAAATGAGGGAAGAAGGTTTTGAGCATGTAATCTATCAGAGCGTAGCCAAAGCACTTAGTGAAATATCTTAGATGAAATCAATCCACCATGAATTGAAGAAATAGCTGATAGCAGGGCCTGTAATGGCGCTTCCTTGCAAGATGATGCTCTTAGCAGTAGAGCCAGAGATTGATTTAACATATTTACTTTACCTTACAACTTTTGGACAATAACATGTATATATTTGAGCTGTAGGGAAAGTATTTAAATATATTCTGTAACTGCCACGTTTGTATAAGGCACTGCTCTTTCTATACAACAATACAGAACAATATGCATTGTGAAAAGTGCTTATCCAAATAATGTGAAAAACATTCTGCAAATATTATTTATCAATCAGCCATAATAATTTTATTGTTAATGTGTTGGTCCCCCTTTTGCTGCCTAAACAACCCTGACCCGTCGAGGCATGGACTCCACTAGACCCCTGAAGGTGTGCTGTGGTATCTGGCAACAATATGTTAGCAGTAGATCCTTTAAGTCCTGTAAGTTGCGAGGTGGGGCCTCCATGGATAGGACTTGTTTGTTCAGCACATCCCACAGATGCTCGATTGAATTGAGATCTGGGGAATTTGGAGGACAAGCCAACATCTCAAACTCGTTGTGCTCCTCAAACCATTCCTGAAGCATTTTTGCTTTGTGGCGGCGCATTATCTGCTGAAAGAGCCGCAGCCACCAGGAAATACCGTTTCCATGAAAGGGTGTACATGGTCTGGAGCAATGCTTATGTAGGTGGTACGTGTCAAAGTAACACCCACATGGATGGCAGGACCCAAGGTTTCCCAGCAGAACATTGCCCAAAGCATCACTGCCTCCGCCGGCTTGCCTTCTTCCCATAGTGCATCCTGGTGCCATTTGTTCCCCAGGTAAGAGACGCACATGCTAAAGTAGCTCGTCTGTTTGATTTGACCACACGGGCCAGCCTTCGCTCCCCACGTGCATCAATGAGCCTTGGCCGCCCATGACCCTGTCGCTGGTTCAACACTGTTCTTGGAGCACTTTTGATAGAGACTGACCACTGCAGACCGGGAACACCCCACAAGAGCTGCTGTTTTGGAGATGCTCTGACCCAGTCGTCTAGCCATCACAATTTGGCCCTGGTCAAACTCGCTCAAATCCTTATGCTTGCCCATTTGTCCTGCTTCTAACACATCAACTTTGAGGACAAAATGTTCACTTGCTGCCTAATATATCCCACCCACTAACAGGAGCCGTGATGAAGACTTTTTGTGTTGAATTAATTTGGGTTGCAGTTACAATTTGGCCCTTGTCAAACTCAAATGCTCAAAATGCTCAAATCCTTATGCTTGCCCATTTTTCCTGCTTCTAACACATCAACTTTGAGGACAAAATGTTCACTTGCTTAATATATCCCACCCACTAACAGGAGCCGTGATGAAGAGATAATCAGTGTCATTCACCTCACTGGTCATAATGTTATGCCTGATCGATGTGTGTATAAATATAAATTATATATTGTAATTATAAAATATATTTGCTTGATTAAATTTTATGTAAATGGAAGTTTAAATTCTACTTAATAATAAGCATGTTAAAGAGATATTAAATTCTGTTAAATTTTAAACTATTGCCATGCACATTGGCACATCTCTCAGTTGCTGTGACTCAAACTCTGAATGACATCCGGTGTGTTTAACAGAACCAGATGTTTAAGTCCACTGTGACTCACAAAGCAGCAGATTGACTTACAGCCCTCAACTACGCTTCTGCTGACTGTCAATGTGTGTGTTCACTGGATTGTTGGACTAATTAAAACCCGGTCAGATGAGGTGAAGAATCCTGAGAGCGAGAAACTGAAAGAACTATTTAAAAGCTTACAAGTGGCATTTAGTAAGAAGAATGAGAGCACACATTAAAATAAAACATTTCCTGTAATATTCCAGGACAGTTTGGAAACAGGAAAATGGAGCACCAGGAGTGACTCACTGACATATATAAAGAAATCAAACCTCTAGCAGCTCTGAGTCCCAACAGGTTTCTGCATGTTTACAGCTGCATTTGTTACAAACAATAGCTAGATTCTTCAAACCTCACAGGACATGAGAGCAGGACTCATTCCAACCTACAGTTTGTGGTCTATTTTTCCCCATGAAAATGGTTTAAATGGGGCATTTTGATTTATTCTCTTCATTTAGGATACAGTTGGTGTCACGGTACTTTGCGCTCTTAAAAAGAAAGGGTTTTTGTTGGTATCTACGGTTCCATGAAGAACCTTCCATGGAACCTTAACATTCCACTAGTGAAAAAATGTTCTTCACACTAAATTTTTTTTTTGTTTAAATTTTTTTTAAGTTTTAACATTCTAAACTTTAAATGCAAGTGTCACAACTATTTTAGGGCACATCACCTCTATTGTATGTCTGCAAAATGTTGTAACTCAACCAAAACATTTAATTCATGCTTTAAAACAGTCGTTGTGTCAGTAATTTGGCGAATACCATGTTTTTTTGTGCTCACAAAATGTTAAGATGTGGCCCCACTTTATATTAGGTGGCCTTATGTACTTACATACAAAAAATAAGTACAATGTACTTATTGTGTTCATATTGTATTGCAAAACACTTGAGGTGGGATACAGGTCAAGTTAGGGACAGGTGTGGGGCTATGAGTAAGTTTAAGGGTGAAGTTAGGGACAGGTGTGGGGGTATGGGTAAGTTTAAGGGTAAAGTTAGGGACAGGTGTGGGGGTATGAGTAAGTTTAAGGGTAAAGTTAGGGACAGGTGTGGGGGTATGAGTAAGTTTAAGGGTAAATTTAGGGACAGGTGTGGGGGTATGGGTAAGTTTAAGGGTAAAGTTAGGGACAGGTGTGGGGGTATGAGTAAGTTTAAGGGTAAATTTAGGGACAGGTGTGGGGGTATGGGTAAGTTTAAGGGTAAAGTTAGGGACAGGTGTGGGGCTATGAGTAAGTTTAAGGGTAAAGTTAGGGACAGGTGTGGTGGCATGAGTAAGTTTAAGGGTAAAGTTAGGGACAGGTGTGGTGGCATGAGTAAGTTTAAGGGTAAATTTAGGGACAGGTGTGGGGGTATGGGTAAGTTTAAGGGTAAATTTAGGGACAGGTGTGGCGGTATGGGTAAGTTTAAGGGTAAATTTAGGGACAGGTGTGGGGCTATGAGTAAGTTTAAGAGTAAAGTTAGGGACAGGTGTGGTGGTATGAGTAAGTTTAAGGGTAAAGTTAGGGACAGGTGTGGGGCTATGAGTAAGTTTAAGGGTAAAGTTAGGGACAGGTGTGGTGGTATGAGTAAGTTTAAGGGTAAAGTTAGGGACAGGTGTGGGGGTATGAGTAAGTTTAAGGGTAAAGTTAGGGACAGGTGTGGGGGTATGAGTAAGTTTAAGGGTAAAGTTAGGGACATGTGTGGCGGTATGGGTGAGTTTAAGGGTAAAGTTAGGGACAGGTGTGGGGGTATGAGTAAGTTTAAGGGTAAAGTTAGGGACAGGTGTGGGGGGTATGAGTAAGTTTAAGGGTAAAGTTAGGGACAGGTGTGGGGGTATGAGTAAGTTTAAGGGTAAAGTTAAGGACAGGTGTGGGGGTATGAGTAAGTTAAAGGGTAAAGTTAGGGACAGGTGTGGGGGTATGGGTGAGTTTAAGGGTAAAGTTAGGGACAGGTGTGGTGGTATGAGTAAGTTTAAGGGTAAATTTAGGGACAGGTGTGGGGGTATGGGTGAGTTTAAGGGTAAAGTTAGGGACAAGTGTGGGGGTATGAGTAAGTTTAAGGGTAAAGTTAGGGACAGATGTGGCGGTATGGGTGAGTTTAAGGGTAAAGTTAGGGACAGGTGTGGTGGTATGGGTGAGTTTAAGGGTAAAGTTAGGGACAGGTGTGGCGGTATGGGTGAGTTTAAGGGTAAAGTTAGGGACATGTGTGGCGGTATGGGTGAGTTTAAGGGTAAAGTTAGGGACAGGTGTGGGGCTATGAGTAAGTTTAAGGGTAAAGTTAGGGACAGGTGTGGGGGTATGAGTAAGTTTAAGGGTAAAGTTAGGGACAGGTGTGGGGGTATGGGTGAGTTTAAGAGTAAAGTTAGGGACAGGTGTGGGGGTATGGGTGAGTTTAAGGGTAAAGTTAGGGACAGGTGTGGGGCTATGAGTAAGTTTAAGGGTAAAGTTAGGGACAGGTGTGGGGGTATGAGTAAGTTTAAGGGTAAAGTTAGGGACATGTGTGGCGGTATGGGTAAGTTTAAGGGTAAATTTAGGGACAGGTGTGGGGCTATGAGTAAGTTTAAGAGTAAAGTTAGGGACAGGTGTGGTGGTATGAGTAAGTTTAAGGGTAAAGTTAGGGACAGGTGTGGGGCTATGAGTAAGTTTAAGGGTAAAGTTAGGGACAGGTGTGGTGGTATGAGTAAGTTTAAGGGTAAAGTTAGGGACAGGTGTGGGGGTATGAGTAAGTTTAAGGGTAAAGTTAGGGACAGGTGTGGGGGTATGAGTAAGTTTAAGGGTAAAGTTAGGGACATGTGTGGCGGTATGGGTGAGTTTAAGGGTAAAGTTAGGGACAGGTGTGGGGGTATGAGTAAGTTTAAGGGTAAAGTTAGGGACAGGTGTGGGGGTATGAGTAAGTTTAAGGGTAAAGTTAGGGACAGGTGTGGGGGTATGAGTAAGTTTAAGGGTAAAGTTAAGGACAGGTGTGGGGGTATGAGTAAGTTAAAGGGTAAAGTTAGGGACAGGTGTGGGGGTATGGGTGAGTTTAAGGGTAAAGTTAGGGACAGGTGTGGTGGTATGAGTAAGTTTAAGGGTAAATTTAGGGACAGGTGTGGGGGTATGGGTGAGTTTAAGGGTAAAGTTAGGGACAAGTGTGGGGGTATGAGTAAGTTTAAGGGTAAAGTTAGGGACAGATGTGGCGGTATGGGTGAGTTTAAGGGTAAAGTTAGGGACAGGTGTGGTGGTATGGGTGAGTTTAAGGGTAAAGTTAGGGACAGGTGTGGCGGTATGGGTGAGTTTAAGGGTAAAGTTAGGGACAGGTGTGGTGGTATGGGTGAGTTTAAGGGTAAAGTTAGGGACAGGTGTGGCGGTATGGGTGAGTTTAAGGGTAAAGTTAGGGACATGTGTGGCGGTATGGGTGAGTTTAAGGGTAAAGTTAGGGACAGGTGTGGGGCTATGAGTAAGTTTAAGGGTAAAGTTAGGGACAGGTGTGGGGGTATGAGTAAGTTTAAGGGTAAAGTTAGGGACAGGTGTGGGGGTATGGGTGAGTTTAAGAGTAAAGTTAGGGACAGGTGTGGGGGTATGAGTAAGTTTAAGGGTAAAGTTAGGGACAGGTGTGGGGGTATGAGTGAATTTAAGGGTAAAGTTAGGGACAGGTGTGGGGGTATGAGTAAGTTTAAGGGTAAAGTTAGGGACAGGTGTGGGGGTATGGGTGAGTTTAAGGGTAAAGTTAGGGACATGTGTGGCGGTATGGGTGAGTTTAAGGGTAAAGTTAGGGACAGGTGTGGGGGTATGGGTGAGTTTAAGGGTAAAGTTAGGGACAGGTGTGGGGGTATGGGTGAGTTTAAGGGTAAAGTTAGGGACAGGTGTGGGGCTATGAGTAAGTTTAAGGGTAAAGTTAGGGACAGGTGTGGGGGTATGAGTAAATTTAAGGGTAAAGTTAGGGACATGTGTGGCGGTATGGGTAAGTTTAAGGGTAAATTTAGGGACAGGTGTGGGGCTATGAGTAAGTTTAAGAGTAAAGTTAGGGACAGGTGTGGTGGTATGAGTAAGTTTAAGGGTAAAGTTAGGGACAGGTGTGGGGCTATGAGTAAGTTTAAGGGTAAAGTTAGGGACAGGTGTGGTGGTATGAGTAAGTTTAAGGGTAAAGTTAGGGACAGGTGTGGGGGTATGAGTAAGTTTAAGGGTAAAGTTAGGGACAGGTGTGGGGGTATGAGTAAGTTTTGTTACGTCCGGAACTCAAGAAATGGTCGGATTCAATTGCAAGTAAAAGATGTTTATTTAGAGTGTGACAAGAAGATCTGGACACAGCGAAGATCCTCCAGGAAGAGACACTTGGCGGCACAGGGACTCTGTGGACAGCAGCGATCTCCCGTGAGGTGAAGTGGTGAAGACGGTGATGGTGACACCTCCACAGGAATCGGTGAAACACGAAGATCAAGGAACACGGAGAACAACGGGGTGAGGAACAGGAGGGCAGGCAGGAAACAAACCGGACAACATCCAACAACGCTCTGACAATGACATGACAAACAGAGAGACAATAAATAGGGTGCGCTGATCAACCGCAGCTGGAACGCTGATCATCGCAGCAGGTGTAATCAATAATCAGCACACCCAACTTACGCACGCACAACTCATTCAATCAACCCACACACACACATTCACTCATGCGCCCACGTAAAACGTACGAGAGTGAGATAGTGAATTCATGAACCGTGACAGTACCCCTCCCCCTAGGAGCGCCTCCTGGCGCTCCCAGAAGAACTTACCTGTTGCTTGTAATCGTCAATAAGGGAGTGATCCAGAATGTCCCTAGCAGGAACCCAACTTCTCTCCTCCGGACCGTAACCCTCCCAGTCCACCAGGTACTGGAATCCGCGTCCCCTCCGTCTCGAGTCCAGAATACGGTTGACCGAATACGTAGGTTCCCCATCTACGAGACGCGGCGGTGGGGGAACCGGGACAGGCGGATTAAGGTGAGAATGAAAAACAGGCTTTAATTTGGATACGTGAAAGGCGGGGTGAATTCTCCTGTACGCTGGAGGAAGTTTGAGGCGGACTGCCACCGGACTAATGATCTTGGTGACAGTGAAAGGGCCAATAAATTTAGGAGCAAGTTTATTAGATACGGAGCGGAGCGGAATATTTCTGGTAGAAAGCCACACTTTTTGACCCACGACGTATACGGGAGGCTTAGACCGGTGGCGATCGGCTTTAGCCTTGGTGCGCGCCCCCACTTGGAGCAGAGTCTCCCGGGCTCTGGTCCATGTGCGGTGACACCTCTGGACAAAGGCGTGGGCGGAGGGGACCGCGACTTCGGAATCCAGACTCGGAAAAATAGGTGGCTGGTACCCTATACTACACTGGAACGGAGAGAGGCCCGTAGATGACACTGGTAGTGAATTATGAGCGTACTCAACCATAGACAGCTGTTGGCTCCAGGAAGAAGGATTCTTGGATACCAAACATCGTAACACTCTCTCCAAATCTTGATTGGCACGTTCAGTCTGACCATTACTCTGGGGGTGATAACCCGAAGACAAACTAACCGTAGCTCCTAGTAATTTACAGAATTCTCGCCAAAATTTGGACACGAATTGGGGACCCCTGTCAGAAACCACGTCCATCGGGAGGCCATGTAACCGAAAGACGTGGTCAATGACAGACACCGCTGTCTCCTTGGCTGAGGGCAATTTGGGCAAGGGAATGAAATGTGCTGCCTTCGAGAATCGGTCCACTACGGTTAAAACAACCGTCATGCCATTAGAGGGCGGGAGGGCGGTGACAAAATCTAGCGCGATGTGGGACCAAGGTCTCGAAGGCACCGGCAGCGGATGGAGTAACCCGTCAGGAGATCGGTTAGACGTCTTACCAATCGCACAAACTGAACATGCCAATACAAAACTGCGGACGTCACGAGCCATTAATGGCCACCAGAATCGTTGCTTTATCAAACCCCTAGTCCGGTTTACTCCTGGATGGCAAGCAATGTTGGAGCAGTGACCCCATTGAATAACTTCGGACCGTAACTCCTCCGGCACAAACAATCGGCTCGGTGGACCGCCGGGCGGAGGCGTTACCCCTTCTAAGGCCGATCTGACCTTCGATTCGACCTCCCATGTGAGTGTGGAGACCACTAGTCTCTCCGGCAAAATACACTCGGGAGTAATCGGGCGTTCGGATGGATCAAAAATGCGAGATAAAGAATCGGGTTTGATGTTTTTGGACCCGGGGCGGTACGAGAGTAAAAAGTCAAAACGACCGAAAAAAAGAGCCCACCGAGCCTGCCTGGAATTGAGTCTTTTCGCAGTTCTAATATACTCCAAGTTTTTGTGATCAGTCCAAACGATAAAAGGTACCCCCGACCCTTCTAACCAATGACGCCACTCCTCCAACGCTAACTTGACGGCCAGCAACTCTCTATTACCAATGTCATAATTACATTCGGCAGAAGATAAACGGTGGGACAAAAACGCGCAAGGGTGCATCTTGTCATCTGAGAGAGAGCGTTGCGATAGAACTGCACCTACCCCCACCTCTGATGCGTCGACCTCTACCACGAACTGACGTGATGGATCAGGGGCGATAAGGATGGGGGCCGAAACAAAGCGGCCTTTCAGTTTGGTAAATGCAGCTTCTGCTGCATCAGACCACCTGAACGTAGTTCTGGGAGAGGTCAAGGCGGTCAGAGGCGCGGCTAGTTGGCTGTAGTTGCGAATGAAACGCCGATAGAAGTTGGCGAACCCCAGAAACCTCTGCAGGGCCTTACGGGAATCTGGACTTGGCCACTCTACCACAGCCTTAACCTTGTCAGGGTCCATACGCATTCCCTCAGACGAGACGATGTATCCTAGGAAAGGAACAGACTGTGCATGAAAAACGCATTTCTCCGCCTTGACAAAAAGCCCATTCTCTAGCAACCTCTGAAGCACTCGTCTGACGTGCTGAACGTGTTCCTGGAGAGATGAAGAAAAAATCAATATGTCGTCCAGGTAGACATATATGAACTGGTCGACCATATCTCTCAGCACGTCATTGACGAGTGCCTGGAAGACCGCTGGGGAGTTGGATAGCCCGAACGGCATCACCAAATATTCAAAGTGCCCCCTGGGGGTGTTAAAAGCGGTCTTCCACTCATCCCCCTTCCTGATGCGAACCAAATGATAAGCGTTACGTAAGTCCAGTTTTGTGAAAACAGATGCTCCCTGCAACCTCTCAAAGGCTGAAGACATCAGCGGCAAAGGATAAGTATTCTTTACCGTGATGTTATTCAGCCCTCGGTAATCAATGCAAGGTCGCAGTGAACCATCCTTCTTTCCCACAAAAAAGAACCCCGCCCCCGCTGGAGAAGAGGAAGGTCGGATGAATCTGGAGGCTAGAGAATCAGAAATGTATTTCTCCATGACCTCCCTCTCAGGAATAGAAAGAGAGTAAAGCTTGCCCTTAGGCGGAGACTTACCTGGGAGTAAATCTATAGCACAGTCATAGGGACGATGCGGAGGAAGAGAAGCAGCGCGGGACTTACTGAACACCTCCTTCAGGTCCTGGTACTGGGGGGGCACGTTAGACAAATTCATCACCTCACTCTGAAAAACAGGACGAGACATAGACGAAACGGCAGACACCAGACAACACTCATAACACTTATTACTCCAGGTGGAAACTGAATTATGTCCCCAGTCGATCCTAGGGCTGTGCTGGACCAGCCAAGGATGACCGAGGACAATGGGAGCCAGGGGTGAGTCCAAGAGAAGAAATGAAATGAGTTCCGTGTGGTTGCCAGATGTAATGAGTGTCAATGGTTGTGTGGTGAATGTAATACTGGGAAGTTCTTGTCCGTTAAGTGCGTTGACCTTGATACTGTCCTGAAGTGTAGTGATGGGTATACCCAGAGTGCGTGCCAGTGAAAAATCCATAAAATTACCCTCTGCTCCGGAATCCAAAAGTGCCTGACAGACGTGTGACTGGGCTGCCCACAGCAGTCTTACCGGAAGGCGAGTAGAGGATGAGGTCTTCTCCACGGAGATCCCGCCCGACAGTAGCCTCTGGTTTACCGCCGGGCATGGTCTTTTACCGGGCATCTCTCCAGGTAATGTCCTGTACCACCGCAGTAGAGGCAAAGACCATGGGATCTCCGTCTCTCTCTCTCCTCCCGGGAAAGCCGAGCCCGACCCACCTGCATGGGCTCCAGATCAGCACTGGAACTGACCGCACCCCATCTGTTGGTTTGAGAGCACTCGACATTGGCGGCTTGAGCCCTTCCTCTCGACGACTGCTCCAGGCGACTGAGGCGACTATCCACCCTCAATGTCAGCTCGATAAGACCGTCGAGTCTCTCAGGAAGGTCCAGGGTGTAGATCTCTCTTTGGATGCGGTCAGCCAGCCCATGCAGGAACATGTCCCGCTGTGCCTCCTCGTTCCAATGGCACTCAGCGGCGAGGGTGCGGAACTCAATAGAATAGTCTGAGACCGAGCGGTTGTCCTGACGAAGATCGGCCAGCTGACGTGCTGCCTCTCTCCCCGCCACCGCTCGGTCAAACACTCGCTTCATCTCTTCTGAGAGTGCCAGGAACGAGGAACAGCAGGGTTGACGATTCTCCCACACCGCCGCTCCCCACAGCGCCGCCCGTCCGGAAAGCAGAGTTAACACGAAAGCCACCTTCGCCTCCTCTGTGTGAAAAGTCTGTGGTTGGAGCGAAAAAATCATAGAACACTTGGTCAGGAAAGGTCTACAGAAATTCGGCTCACCGCTGTAGCACTCAGGACTGGGTAGGCGTGGCTCGGGATGCCGGATCGGCTCTGCGGGTGTGGGGGAAAACGGCGGTGGGTTGGGCACAGCAGGACTGGCGAGTTGTTTGATCCTTTGGGTCAGCTCGGACACCTGTGCCACCAAGGTCTTAACCGCGTGTCCCGTGATGTTCAGATTCTCTTCCTGTTGATCCATCCTCGCAACACTTTGCGTCAGAAACTCACTCAGGTCCGATGAACTTGCTGAATCCATGTTATGGTCAGAGCGTTCTGTTACGTCCGGAACTCAAGAAATGGTCGGATTCAATTGCAAGTAAAAGATGTTTATTTAGAGTGTGACAAGAAGATCTGGACACAGCGAAGATCCTCCAGGAAGAGACACTTGGCGGCACAGGGACTCTGTGGACAGCAGCGATCTCCCGTGAGGTGAAGTGGTGAAGACGGTGATGGTGACACCTCCACAGGAATCGGTGAAACACGAAGATCAAGGAACACGGAGAACAACGGGGTGAGGAACAGGAGGGCAGGCAGGAAACAAACCGGACAACATCCAACAACGCTCTGACAATGACATGACAAACAGAGAGACAATAAATAGGGTGCGCTGATCAACCGCAGCTGGAACGCTGATCATCGCAGCAGGTGTAATCAATAATCAGCACACCCAACTTACGCACGCACAACTCATTCAATCAACCCACACACACACATTCACTCATGCGCCCACGTAAAACGTACGAGAGTGAGATAGTGAATTCATGAACCGTGACAAGTTTAAGGGTAAAGTTAGGGACATGTGTGGCGGTATGGGTGAGTTTAAGGGTAAAGTTAGGGACAGGTGTGGGGGTATGAGTAAGTTTAAGGGTAAAGTTAGGGACAGGTGTGGGGGTATGAGTAAGTTTAAGGGTAAAGTTAGGGACAGGTGTGGGGGTATGAGTAAGTTTAAGGGTAAAGTTAAGGACAGGTGTGGGGGTATGAGTAAGTTAAAGGGTAAAGTTAGGGACAGGTGTGGGGGTATGGGTGAGTTTAAGGGTAAAGTTAGGGACAGGTGTGGTGGTATGAGTAAGTTTAAGGGTAAATTTAGGGACAGGTGTGGGGGTATGGGTGAGTTTAAGGGTAAAGTTAGGGACAAGTGTGGGGGTATGAGTAAGTTTAAGGGTAAAGTTAGGGACAGATGTGGCGGTATGGGTGAGTTTAAGGGTAAAGTTAGGGACAGGTGTGGTGGTATGGGTGAGTTTAAGGGTAAAGTTAGGGACAGGTGTGGCGGTATGGGTGAGTTTAAGGGTAAAGTTAGGGACAGGTGTGGGGGTATGAGTAAGTTTAAGGGTAAATTTAGGGACAGGTGTGGGGGTATGAGTAAGTTTAAGGGTAAAGTTAGGGACAGGTGTGGGGGTATGGGTGAGTTTAAGGGTAAAGTTAGGGACAGGTGTGGGGGTATGAGTAAGTTAAAGGGTAAAGTTAGGGACAGGTGTGGCGGTATGGGTGAGTTTAAGGGTAAAGTTAGGGACAGGTGTGGGGGTATGAGTAAGTTTAAGGGTAAAGTTAGGGACAGGTGTGGGGGTATGAGTAAGTTTAAGGGTAAATTTAGGGACAGGTGTGGGGGTATGAGTAAGTTTAAGGGTAAAGTTAGGGACAGGTGTGGGGGTATGGGTGAGTTTAAGGGTAAAGTTAGGGACAGGTGTGGTGGTATGAGTAAGTTTAAGGGTAAAGTTAGGGACAGGTGTGGCGGTATGGGTGAGTTTAAGGGTAAAGTTAGGGACAGGTGTGGGGGTATGAGTAAGTTTAAGGGTAAATTTAGGGACAGGTGTGGGGGTATGAGTAAGTTTAAGGGTAAAGTTAGGGACAGGTGTGGGGGTATGGGTGAGTTTAAGGGTAAAGTTAGGGACAGGTGTGGGGGTATGGGTGAGTTTAAGGGTAAAGTTAGGGACAGGTGTGGTGGTATGAGTAAGTTTAAGGGTAAAGTTAGGGACAGGTGTGGCTGTATGGGTGAGTTTAAGGGTAAAGTTAGGGACAGGTGTGGGGGTATGGGTGAGTTTAAGGGTAAAGTTAGGGACAGGTGTGGTGGTATGAGTAAGTTTAAGGGTAAAGTTAGGGACAGGTGTGGCGGTATGGGTGAGTTTAAGGGTAAAGTTAGGGACAGGTGTGGGGGTATGAGTAAGTTTAAGGGTAAATTTAGGGACAGGTGTGGGGGTATGAGTAAGTTTAAGGGTAAAGTTAGGGACAGGTGTGGGGGTATGGGTGAGTTTAAGGGTAAAGTTAGGGACAGGTGTGGGGGTATGAGTAAGTTTAAGGGTAAAGTTAGGGACAGGTGTGGGGGTATGAGTAAGTTTAAGGGTAAAGTTAGGGACAGGTGTGGCGGTATGGGTGAGTTTAAGGGTAAAGTTAGGGACAGGTGTGGGGGTATGAGTAAGTTTAAGGGTAAATTTAGGGACAGGTGTGGGGGTATGAGTAAGTTTCAGGGTAAATTTAGGGACAGGTGTGGGGGTATGAGTAAGTTTCAGGGTAAATTTAGGGACAGGTGTGGGGGTATGGGTGAGTTTAAGGGTAAAGTTAGGGACAGGTGTGGGGGTATGGGTAAGTTAAAGGATAAAGTTAGGGACAGGTGTCCTAACTAACTAACTAACTAACTAAATAACCTATTATAAAGTGGGTCCGACGATGTTTTATTACATTGGCAGTCAACCCTGATATATACAAATTGTGATAATATTTTATTTAAGTTTATTTAACAGGGACAAGGCAGTCCATAGGAACATATGGCATAGTTAAAACGATAAATAGCCTAATACGTAAAAAAATCACCTCTAACATACATAACAGTTAATAACACAAGCTTACATCGCCAATAAGGAAGAAAATAAATAAATAAATAAAATAATTTAGCAATATATATTTAAAATAACATTTATATTCTTCTTTTTGTTTACACTGTCAGTTTTGTAGTTGAATGCTATTGAGCTTTTTAGATACAGATTTCAAATAGACAGTTAAGATATGGAAATTTAGGCTACTCTTTTGCACAACACAATTTGCTTAGTTGAGAAATTAAAATTTGGTGTGAACAAGAAACTATTGGTCAATATCTGATTGTTTTGAGAGAAAAATAATTCAAGAATTGGGCCAAAGAGATTGATAAAAACTGTTAACGGTTCTTTAGGAATCCCAAAATTGTTATTTTATTGTCTTCGTTTTAAGAGTGCATATGGTAGGCTACTGGAATGTGTGCCATTGTGTTTGTAGAGGCGAGTACACAAGAAACACAGGTTAAATATACAAAGTCAATGAGTGCATGATAATTGCATGGCTTTGACATGTACCATCATGGTACTGCTACGTAGTACCACCGCGTTTCAGCATTGTCAGCGAATAACTTTCGCCCTGTCATATGGAAATGTTCTAAAAGGGACACACCCGGACTGACGTCACCGGGATTGACTAAACATCTGGATTCGTCACGGTGACCCAATCACACCCCGCAGCGCTGGTCGGGCTGACGGAAACTAGCTGTCGGGCCACGAAGTGTCGTTTACGGGCCAGGTTCTGGGCTGCGCCAGCTGCATTCGCCCTCCCCGAAAAGCTACGTCAATGTCTCCGGACGGTTGGTGCTCCGTCCAATCAGCGTCCGAGATCGGTTTGAAAAACGGCGCTTTCGGCCAATCACAAAGGCAGGCGCTGACGTAGGGGCGGGAAGAGAGGCGTGGCTCTGAAATCTAGGGTGTCGCCGTGGTGGCTCCATTCGAAGGCGACGGCGGTTGGTCGGTCGTCTGTGTGTTTGTCCTCTTCTAAACTCCACAAACGGAACCGGTAAGGACTGTCGTTTCGGAACCGGCTGTCAAACGAGATATATGCGGTTCGGCATCGCTGGGATGAAGCGGAATAGCTTTCATTTGAATCAGATCGCTGGTGTAGTTTGAAGAAAGAGAGTCGGGCGGAGGAGCCATTTTGTCCCGACAGTGTGTGAGAGAAAGAAATACAGAGACATTAAAAACACCAAACATCACCCTTTGAGAGGAAACACACATCTTAAACACCTCCTTAGGAATTTAAAAAGAGTCTACAGAGGAAATCAACGCAATTCAGCTGCGAAGAGACTGTCCGGTGTGTGTTTTAGGAGAACACACACACACTTTCCATTTAACACACACTTAGTCTCTATCCGCTTCGCATCAGTGTGTGTTTATAATAGCTCAGATGGCGAAGAAGACATATGATCTGCTCTTTAAACTGCTTTTGATTGGTGATTCTGGGGTGGGAAAGACCTGCGTGCTGTTCCGATTCTCTGATGACGCCTTCAACACCACCTTTATCTCCACTATAGGTGAGTATCACACCCGAATATACCCGGTCTGAGGGGTTTAGCCATTGTTTTAGGTCAGAAATGCTGTTAAATGTGTGTATACATGGTGACTAGGCCTTGATTCTGGGCTTTAGCATGCTAACCGGCTAACTGATTCATATCAGCTGAGTGAATCACCTCAGTTGATTCAGAATCATGTTGTAGAGCTGGGTTGTTTGTCCGTTAAACGCCGTCCTGTCTGTTTGGATCGGTGTTATTGTTATTGCTGAGGTTAAGTTTGCGCCAACATGCGAGTTGACCGACAATGAGCAATTTTATGACAGACAATGTTTAATATGTACCTTCTGTTTTGTCCGGATAAGATCGATACATCCTGAATGGTTCAGGTGAAATGTTAAAGGTTCAAGAGGCCTGTTACATGCAGTAACTCCATCACTCCAAGGGTTAAACCTGTTAACAGACAAGTACAAAACATATTTACTGTGTCACTAGTGGTTTAACCTGTGAGTTTGTTGAAATAATCGATCATAAGTTATTTTTAAAAAGCATAAACAATTCATTAATGTGGCGTCATCTGCTGCGCTACTGCGCATGCGCTTGTTGGCTCACGCCAATAGTGATTGCCTTCTCTGTCATTTCACTACCTCGCGGTGTTTTCTGTATGATATCATGGGAAATGCACATCTGAGATGGGGTTTTTCTGGTTTGTGTGGATGTTTACTGTAGTTTTTGTGTTCTGGCCAGGTGTAAGAGTTGCAATCTATCAACCCTTTCATTAAATAAAGTACTTCGGAAATGCCATTGTATCACTGCACTGAATAATTATGTTATATTAATATGCCAGGGTTTTTCCCAAGGTACTTTTCGAGTGGAAAGTGTTTAGAATCCATAGTAATACTGTGGCACTTTTTGTAAGCGCTGTAAAACGGCCACATTGCACTCAAAATACAACAAATCAAATTTAAAGTCGTTTTCTTGGTTCATTATCTGTCATTTGCATGGAAATGCAAAATAGACAGCTTGTCTTGATTGATGGACACAATATAACGGACTTCCTATCCTCACTCTTCCTCTGTGTTCAGATGCCTGAAAGATAAATGCAGTGTTAAAATGAGAAGCAGGCCGTACCTGTTAGATCACAGGAACTACATAAGCATGTCATTCAGCAGATGCTCTTGAACTCGGTTTACGTACGGCAGGGTCATTTCTCTGGGGGTAACAGGAGATCTCAGTGCCACACCAGTTCACGGGGCAAATTTAGACACAGCCGGCCCTGTCCGTTTATCTTAAAGAACTGATCCTAGATGCTCTCTCTCGCTGACATTTGTCTGATTTTTAAGAAGAAATATCCAGCAATTGTTGAGTTTGCGCTGAAGAAAAGCTTAGTTCCTGTTATTCACAATAAATTCAAGTATTATTAGTATAAGTATTCTATGTTGTATTATAATTTTAAGGTCACTTTATTTTCTTTATATATTATTTTTGGAGATTATTTGTTATAATGTCTGTTAAGAGTTCTTGTATGTTGGCCGGTAACAAATTAGAACCAATTGAAGTGATTTTCCTAAAAAGAAAAGACTCAGAAATTAAGCTGAAAAGAAAGCAAAATTACTTTAATTATACACATTTTATGGTTCTTCCAGGCTATTGTGAGTGGTTCATCAGCGCTTGTTATACCACTTATTCCAAAGAAAAACGTTTTTCGTCTGAAATGTAACTTGTGCCACCTCTGAAATGACTTTACATTTTGGTTGAGATCAGTATTGGTCAATGTGAAATCATTTTATTTGTGGAACAATCTGCTTGTTTTTAGTGATGCATACTTCTAGTATAGAAATTGAAAAAGTTACAGTCATCGATTATGTTTTGCACTGGTAAAATCCCCTCTAAAACCTGGATATGATCATGATTAGGAATGAAAACAAATATTGACCTGGTTTCAGGATGGGCAAGGGTGTGTGCATGACCTTTACAATGGTGTTTTTTTTATTTCTGTGCTGGTGAGTCACATGACCGCTCAGGGTATGTCAGGTGACCACATCAAACCTGTGGTTTCCTGTTGCCATCAGCAAGTGTGTGTGTGATCAGGTGGCAGTTGTAAACTGTGTCAGCACGAGGTTGATGTTCTGAACCGTCTGGAAACTGGAAATCCAGATTCACACTTATATTTCTCTTCTAATCCAGTTCTTTTGATTCTCTGTTTCTTTCGTTTGCTTTTTTAAAATCCATATTTACTGTTTCTTCGATGGATATTTCTGGTATTATTCTTCATGTTATTCCAAATAAATATATAGTTTTTGCAATCTATTTATAAAAAAAAAGAAAAAGTAATAACTTGCTCCGCCTCTGCAACTATTTTATATTATAGGTGATGTCACCAAGGCCGCTAAAGCTTCGACCAATGACAGATTGGTTTCAGAAACATTCATTCCTGATGGATAAACTAAAGACCCGCCTTGCAATTTTTCTTTTTTTGATACTGATACTAGTGGTATAGCGGTTCATACCGAATACGGTTTTTATTTTTGTTATATGTAATTTTTAATATACCGCAATACCGGTGTATGTCACTTAAAAAACATTTGAATGTCTGTTTGAGAGGGGTCACTTTTCACTGTTGCTCTGAAGTGAGGACACAGAGGAGAAATCAAACACGTGGTTTCTGAGTTTAACACAACTCTCACCACAAGGATCATATAGATCAGATACAGGCTGGAGTGAGCGTGTTTAAGTTTTTTATGGACATATTTCATGTACTCTAGTGCTCTAAACATGAACCAGCACCGTGTATGCGCACATTTAATCACTTTTCTTTTTTTTAAATGAAATATATGTGCAAACAAGGACACTGATGCAGCCGTACGTATGATCATGAATGCGATTACATTATATATTATTATGATACACAGTAGACAGATGTAGACTGACAATTAGGGCTGCGCAATATATTGAAATGATCGAAATATCGCAAATGTACATATCGCAATATGCATATCGCAAGGGTACGCAATATCAGAATGATTTTAATAGGCTACTTCAACATTGTGAAAAGTGTATGTTTTAGGTCGACGCATATAGCAGAGAATAGACTGGGCACACGACTGTTACTTATGAGACTTGCTTGACGTCAAAAAGAGTTATTAAACGCAATAGCTTGCAAAAAACAACTCCTTGCAGTCTCGCGCTGTCTGACACACACACACACACACACACACACACACACACACACTGAAACGTGCGCACAAGCTGTTCTTTTTTTCTTGTCTTGTTACACACTCGAACTGTCAAATACACCCTTATGTCAAAATGGCTGTCTTGATGAGTATTCATGTAAACACAGTCGGTTATGCTTTAAGTGAAAGATATCAGTTGGGGATAGAAATAGTTTTTACACACTTAAAGCAATATCATATCGAATATCGCATTATTTAACAAGGATATCGCATTTTTCTTCAATATCGCACAGCCCTACTGACAATTCAAAGAAGATTGGGCAAAAAATAACTGCTTTATTCTTTCTGTTAAACTGACGTGTGTCGTTTGTTCAGAGACCGTAGTGCTCTTAAATGTTCTGAAAATATCCTTAGACCGTGCCCTCAACTCTTCGTGGTCATATTTTAATATTCATGTGTCTCTAATGAGCGTGTTGCAGGTCTTTGCAAACCTGTATTAATTCTAGTGTGAATTTTTCTACATTATTCGCTCATCATGACCGTAAAATAGGGCATTCTAGTAAAAAAAAAAATACCGTCATATACCGGTATAATTTTGTAAAATACTGTGATATAAATGTTTTGTCATTCCACCCAGCACTAACTGATACTGATAACTTTATTAATCTCTGACGGGAAAATCACATGTCACAACAGCACAACAATACAATAAAAAACATTCACAGCAGCAACACTTCTTCTCTAGTATCAATTTCGCAAAGCATTATGATTTATATAAAACCAAGTAATCCTAGAATTGTGCAACGTTGGTTGTACAGTCTAATAGCAGTTGGTAAAAAAGACGCTCCTTGTAACAAACAACTTTCATGAAGTTTTCAATATCCTGTCACTTAATAATAATATGGGTTATGAATATCATTTCATGTTGACTTTAAGTCAATCATTCTCTCTCCTTCTTTCTGTAGTTCAGTGCCTTAAAATACTCACCGGAAACTCCCTGCAGTCCCAAGAGAAAGATCACCTTACACGCTCACACACATACACACATCTCAACCATATTTGCCCTATTAAACTCATGAGTTATTGGCTTATAAACTTCAAAATGCATAAAAAGGAACTTTTTTCCCCCCACTTTTCCTCTTTCTGACTGGCAGTAGTGCATTCTTTTTTTCTTTGATTGACAGGATCTTGGCTCAGTTGGGCGGAGCTTGACCCTTGAGGGGCCCCACAGCTGCAGAGGCTCATGGGAAGGGGTCTGATTGGCTGCCTGTCAGGAACCCTTGCATGTCTTTTGTGTTCAGAACTCGTATAACCCAAGTTTTAAACCAGCCTCACATTTGGTGCTGTACTAGCCAGTATAAACCAGACTTCTCAAACAGTTTACTCACCCTTATGACTCTTAAACCGGTGTATTATTTTCCTTTGTTGATGTAGGGCAGAGTATCCTGGCTGCTTTTTTTTGTCATTTTTAAAGCTCTTAGTCCTCATTCACGTACATTGAATGCAATAGAATAGCTTCTCTGAAACTTGAAAGACATGGTGGTGGAGTAAATGATAGCAGAATTGTCACACTTGCTAATGGTTCCTTTAAGGCCGTATGTAGCATTAGCGTGGCTCAAACGTTCTGCTCTTTAAGCTCGAAATGCTAGACTGCTGTGTGTGAATGAGTGTGACTTTGACATGCTTCCAGAGGTTAAACTATGAGTGTGTCCTCATGTTCATCTGCAGAGTGTTCACTTTCTTTTATTCTCTTTCTAACTATGTGTATTGTGTGAGAGTGACTCAGTCTTTGGCTGCTCATTTGTGTATCATTTCATAAAGCAGCTCCCACCCATAGTGCAGCTGTGTGTGTGTGTGTGCGGTTGGCGTTCTGTTCAGCATTACTGCTAAATATGTTGGTCAGTGTTTCTGCATGTTAGAACTTGGGGTGTATTGGTACACCACTTCGTACCATTTTTTAATATTACAGGTCTTTTGTTTCGGCGGGCATGTGTACTGAACGAATGCAGTTATTTTAACTACTATGCGTGGAACTTTGTTGCAAACATACGAAAAGTACACAATACAAGTTGTTAACTAAACATGAGACGTGCTTCAAAGTTACTCATAAAGCGGCTTGCCGACGGAGGACTTCAAAGTGTAATGTAAAAGCGCCTATATAAATGAGTTTGTCATTGCACCATTTTATGTTTTTCATTAAGAATATTCTGTCCCTCATGGACTGAGTGACTTCACCACTTCCTGTGGAGTTTTTTTTTCTGCAACTAACTGACTAATAAAACTTTGGTCGACTAAGCCTCTTCTAGTTGACTATTGTCATTTTGTAATATTTCCACACAAGTAGGCCTGTCGCAATAATCGATATGTCGCACAATATATGTACATGACCTCAATAATTTTTTGTGATGCACTATATCGCCCATTATGTTTACCTGATAATGAATGTCACCATTTTACTCGATTGTGCTGTCATCTTGTACGTTTTCCGTGATGGAGGTGAAAGTTGTTCTCGGGCAGTTGCTTCATACACAGAGCGGTTATCGACAGACAGGTGAAAAAAAGCCGCCATTTGAGGCTTTAAAGGTCCCGTTCTTCGTGATCCCACTGTTCAAACTTTAGTTAGTGTGTAATGTTGCTGTTAGAGCATAAATAATACCTGTAAAATTATAAAGCTCAAAGTTCAATGCCAAGCGAGATATTTTATTTAACAGAAGTTCCCTTTCAAAGCCTACAGCGAACGGCCGGCTTGGACTACATCCTGGTACTTCCTTCATTAATGACGTCAGTAGAACAGTAGAACAGACTAACCTCCGCCCACAAGAATACGCGAAAAAAGGGGGCGTGGTCTTGTTGCTGTCCCATGTGGAGAAGAGGACGTGTCGCGTGGAGAAAAGGAATTGTTGCGTTTGAGTGCGTTTGTCGCCATGTCGTCGAGACGCTGTTATTTTCATCCTGGAGTCAAATCACCTTTGTTTGGCTTTCCCAGGGACGCTGTAGAGATCATTAAGCGCATATATCTCCCGTTAAGAGGCGTGACCTTTCCACGTGCGCTAAGCTGCTGTCGAATCACAACACCGGAACCGGGCAACGTTCGCTAAGCTGCGGTTAAATCACAACACGGGAACCGCTGGCACAATCAGAACTCGTTACGTATTTCTGAAGGAGGGACTTCATAGAACAAGGAACTCATCAGCCGTTTTTAGGACAGTGAAAACAGCGGTGTACAGATAAGTAAATTGTGTTAAAAATACTGTTTGTTTTTTTTTACACACGAAACATGAACACATGTTATATTGCACACTGTAAACACAATCAAAGCTTCAAAAAACACGAAGAACGGGACCTTTAAAGTGTTTTCCTGACAACTACTGACAGTTTGGAAGAATAAGCCCAAATGGACTTCGATTTCAAAGCCGCAATCCCCTGTTCCAGTGCACATATAAATGTCAACGCGGAATGACAAGTGTTAAAGCCGTTTCACAAGGGAAAATGTTTATTTACTATTTATTCAATTTTTATTTATTTAGGATAATATATTTTTTACCCTTAATTTCCATGATTTAAAGAATTAAAAGGTTGTCATTTGAAAGTGTGTAGGTCTACTTGCATTATTATGCTGTTATATTAGGATTATATATTCAGTGGCATAAAATAGTCTAAAAATGACATTAATATAGTTTATCGCAATTATTTCTGGGACGGTATATCGCGAAACAAAAAGTAGTTGTCATGACAGGCCTACACACAAGTCTGTAAACAGGATGTTAACACTGGCCAGAGACAGGACACGCTGCAGATGGACATGAAGAGAGGAGAGCACAGATGCATCAGCAGAGAAAATAACTTGCTGTTTGTGATGCTCAAAATATTAGAAGAAAATTGGTGAATTGGAGGAAACTGACTGGAGGGATTAAATTGGTTGTTGGATTGGTGGGAACTGACTCTACAGAAAAGTTTTGAAGGCCCGTTCTTCTCCTCTTACCTCAGTATAATATACCTCAGATGCTTTGTGTACAGCGGTACAGGTTTTTTTGTGCAGGTATGTTTTATGTAGGGATCAAGGTTATTATATTTTGCATAGTTTTTATTTCGTTTTGACTTTAGGGTTTTTTAAATTCAGTTTAGTTTTAATTCGTTTTTAAAGTGGGTTTGCTAGTTTATTTTAGTTTTTAGTTTTTGAAAATGCTTAGTTTTAGTTTAGTTTTTATTAGTTTTAGTCTTTTTTTGTAATTTGGGTTATTTGTCAGGGGCAAGATTCAGAAAGGTCAGAAAAAGTATTGTGTATAACTCAACAAAAACATCATACAATTTTAGAAAATATGAATTCAAAAATAAAACCAGTACATAAAATGTACATATGGGCACAAATATGTATACAGTCTCAACACTCCGCAGTAAGTGCAAAGTGTGTAAGTGACGTGTGCCAGTAAAAAACCTAAAGAGCCAACAGACTAAAGAAGACATGCATGAACCGCATGTATTCAACCCATTTTTGAGCTAAAATACAAATATATTGCTAAACCTAAATTGAGCTAAATCTATACAAATACCAAAGCTGTACAATTTTCACACCCTATACTACATTTACCCTATACTATAGCCTAATCATCTGGATTGAAGCATCAAAAATTCAGTGTAAGAGTAAACAAATGACATAACATTATTTAATATTTGAATCACAGCTTGTATAGGGTTTTGACATCGACAACCCAAGTGTATTTTACCTCAAACTTGCGACTAGTTAACTTTATAAAGTAGCAATCGCTTCTCGGGTCGACATTAACACACTGACAACATTATATTCAGAATTAAAAATATTTTTATACCACTTTTTAATGTGCGATTGTGTAAAGGTCTTCACAAGATACCAACCTTTCGCGAACTTGCTTTCACCGTCGAACACTCGTTCTCATGGAGACGCGGTGTGCACGGAGGGGAGGGGCTCTGTTTTTTCCTACCTAGTTTTCGTTTTTTCGTTCGTTTTCGTTAACGATTATAACCTTAGTAGGGATGCACCAAAATTAAAATTCTTGGCCGAAAATTCAGGATACACTTGGCTGAAAACTGAAAATAAATAATAAATTAAAGGTGCCCTAGAATGATTTGAAACGACATTTTAAATTGTTCTCTGGTATCTACATAGAGGGTATATGGCTTATTTAAGGTCAATAATTGTCCAGATACGGTTCTACAGGTCCATTTACAACTCTAGAAATCTTCCCCAGGATGAAATGGTCTGTTTTTGCCTTGTTTGGAAGGGTCATGAATATTAATGCTCTGATTGGCTGTTTCACTGCGCGGCTCAATGATAGCAGGCATGACGATGGAGAGATTAGGCATTCGACCTTATATGTTTGAGCCTGTTTCTGACGAAGATGCAGATTTTGAAGAACAACATGTTTTGAGATTGGAAATGAACGCTTCTGAATGGTAAATTAAGTCTTTATTTTAATTAGGAACCTGCAAAATCATTACGTCCATACCAGAACTTCAGCCTAAACGATAACTAGCATATAGCATTAAATATACACATCAGCAGTCACAACTTTTTTAGCATTGTAAAAATATTTAAATTATTGTAATGTGTCCCTGTATGATTTTACAATGATAGCTTCTTCACTTTGAATCACAAACTGAACTGGGTAGCGCTTAAATATGTTGTTTGTACAGTAACGTTTGATTTTGACAGTAGAGTACTGATTTTAAAGTCGATTTATTTAGCCATTTAGTTATATAAGCTAGTTGGATTATCCTATTGTTACTGTACTAGCATCTTGCGTTGGATCTAGACAACAAGGGGGATATTATCGTTAATGTTGTCTCTCTAAAAAACTTCCAATTTAATCAGAAATTGTTTGGACAGTCAAGAATTGGATAAAATCACTTACTGCTTGCACAGGTATATGGTTGGAATTGCCCCTTTCTTCAGTGTCAGATGCTGAGCTAATCCTGCTTGATATTGTCCCAGGTTTGTAAAACTGTCTGTGGTGAAATGGGCAGAGCAAACTAACAACTTTGAATTAAATTGTTGCGGTGTCCGATTATAAATAAACATCAACCATGCCTGTTGACAAGTTTTATCTGTGGGAAGAGTATGAAACGTCTTCACATCCCCTGCACAGCCTGGAACTTAACATTTGTTTCCATGATCTGCTATGCTCGCTATCCTCGCGTGACGTTTGTTTACCTGCAGATATGATACGGCTGCGCAGTTTCGCCTGACAGTGAACATGTGCTGGCATATGCAAATGTTGGGGGTGTACATATTAATGATCCCGACGATTGCTTCACTCTCGGTGTTACGTTGAGATTTGCCTATTTTTCCGTGGTGTTTTTCACAAACGAGATTTACATATGAAGGAGGAGGCAATGGTGTTTGAGACTCACTGTATGTGATTTACATGTACTGAACTCCTGTTATTTAACTATGGCAAGGTTAATTACATTTTTCATTCTATGGCACCTTTAAGTCAAATAATTATTCAAACTTATTTAATATTCAACACTCAAATAGCTAAAACCTTTAATAACAGAATTGTTTCTACTCCAGTTTGTTGTTGAAATATAAACATAAATGACAATAGACTGTAATAACTTAACAGGTTAAAGGTACAATATGTAATTTTTCGCCGCTAGAGGTTACTTATTCAAAACAAAGGTGTAGCTTGATGACGGCTGGATTTCACAGAGCTTTTCTTATGCTGCAGATGACTGGAAATCGAGGGTAGTGTGGATATAATGTCATTGATTGGCGATGAACGGACATCATCCTTGTGCTGGTTAAAATCACTTATTTTTCTGGATTTAAACATTCTTGGACACATTTGGGATACCATTGTTCTAGTGGTTTTTGGTTATTTAATCCAAAAATCGTACATATTGGGCCTTAAAGTTAAAATATAATGAATATACGGTGCATATATTTAGTCAAATGTGTTCACCTATGTTTATTTCATGCTGTAACTAGTAGTAAAGAGGAGATGAGATGATCGGTTCACACACGCTTGATCCGCGCTGCTGCTTAAACTGAGGCTACAGCGATCTGTCACAACGCATTAAAGAGCTACATTTATTGTTTGAATTTCAGAATAAAATTGACAGAATTTTAAAGACCATTTCATGTTTAAAGTAACAAAGCTTTTTGTGATTATCATATGGCAGGCGCTCTACAAATGTTCATAGACCCTTTTCACAGACTGTGATGCGTTTTATGGTCATCAATATCATAAATCCTGCAAAGTTTTTTGTATTTTCATAAAATAAAATAAAAATGTTTTTAAATTTTATAACACTAATACTTATACTTATATTATATACTGTATTATTTTACTTTTGCATCAAATTACAAAAAACAAGTCACTGCTACTGTGAGTATGTTTCTAATAAAGCGTCTATGGGAGTGATGGTAAACATGCAGTTGTATTTAATTCACTAGTTCTTAGTAATTTCTCATTTCAAATGGATACCAATATTTTTTAAAGGCAATTTTGGCCTGTAATACAGCAAGTAAACAACAAATTTAAAAAATCGGCCACCGGTGCATCCTTAATTTAGGTTGTTACTATGTAGCTGCTATGGTGTTTTGATTGGATTAGGTCGTTGCTATGCAGTTGCTGAGGTGTCTTGAGGGATTTTGGTTGTTATAATGCAGTTGCTAAGTCGTCTTGAGTGATTTAGGTTGTTACTATGTGGTTTCTAAAGTGTTTTGAGTGATTTAGGCTGTTACTATTCCATTGCTGAGGTGTTTTGAGTGATTTAGATTGTTACTATGCCATTGCTAACCTGTTTTAGGTTGTCGCTATGTGGTTGCTAAGTTTTTTGTTTCTGCTTAAACATTGCTTATGGTTGCCAGGGTATTGTGGGAGTTGCTTTCTTTTTTTGTGTGTGGCAAGGACAGACACAGGAGCTACCAGCGATCTGTTCAGGACATTTTCCAGTGTGAATTTTTGTCTGAATGCTTTTACTGTGCGATTGGGCCATTAAACTCAGCAGTTTCACAGATGAACCTTTCCATTCTGTCTGCCTGCCCGTGTTGGTCCGTGCTAGTCTCAACAACACACGCTGCTAGTGTTCCCTCTGAACGGTAGAGATCTATCTACCCTTCATCATCGACATGACTAAACACTGACGCTACTTTCAGCCGCTCAAATCTCTGATAAACCTCATGGTTTTTACTTTTAAAATAAGAAACATGGTAGAAATGCCCAGTCGATACTGCTATAGATAGTGTAGCGTTTTCTTGATGCTTTTCTGTGTCAGTGAATGCATAAGCTTGTTTCTCATTTGAAAAAGCTGCTCCCACGCTAAAGGCCTTACAGCTAAATTTTCACAAGTCCTGATTTTTTTTTGTGAGATTTTCCAACAAATTAATATGCCTGCACATCCCACACTTTTACCTGAATGATGAAAATTCAGTATTGGAGCCATTTAGTGCAAAAAATAAAATAAAAATTGCAATGTATTAAGGATGCCCCTGACTAAAGATTTTTCTAGTCTAATAGTCAACTAATCGCACCTTTTTATATTAATGTAATACTTAAATATATACTGGGGGGAATACTACACCATAATGAGCACGATAGGCCTAATAAATAGCCTATATGTGCTAGAGCGCATGCATAAAGCTTACCACAAAGCACCTGCAAAAGTAATGATTATGAATGTGTTGGAAAAACTAGCAAGGAGACATGGAGACAAGTTGATGATGCTGACTCACCATCTCCGCAGTATATTGGACGTGCCTATAGTCTCGCGTAGACAGACCTTTAGACTGATGGCAGAAGGTCTGGACTCTATCGCAGATTTCATTGGAAGCCCAAGAGGACGCTTGACTGACATGAAACGCAACCAATCACAGTTTTTGTTCCGCGTCATGTTTAGGGGCGTGAAAATTTAAAGTCTCTATTCCTGCTATAACAGCCCGGGGTGCATTCATAAACGATGTGCAAGTGTACTGCAATAATGGAGCCGCGAACTTCACATACTTTTGAAAATCCCGTGTTTAGTTGTTCCTGGTAAGTGCTCATTGTCACAGTTGTAAACACAACGACGTTCTTCCATGGGGGAGTTTGGTGTCACAGCATTTATTTCAAGGCAGACCGTTACAACGCAACACACGTCTCGCGGACATCCTGTAGAATTCAACCAATCAGATGACGATTTCGAAACTCCTTAATTGTTTCCAGATAAGCGTATCATATGCATCATATGACGTTCAACGGTCTGTCTGAGGCTGAGACTATCGCACCTAGAAATGCACCTTTCATTACATAATTGGAGTATTTGTTTTTTATTTGAATTGGTTTAAATCATTTCAAGACATTTCAAGCTTTCTATAGATATATTTCTCATGTCTGCGAGGCAAGTAGTTGAGTTTAGGTTCATTTATGTGACGCGCTCCAGTCCCCGTAGACTGAGACGGCAGAAAGCGCATCATGTTTGTTTTCTTTATTTTACAAAAGCACAACATTAAGACCAAAAATCACAGACTATTTTAAGTAGTTTCTGCTGTTATCTGGAAAAAATGCAGGTGATTGCGCAGACGCCGCCATGTCAATGGCAGTAAGCACCTAATAGCGCTAAAGCGTTAAAGCAAGTGGCCATGTTCAGTTGCTACTACTTGCATGTTTCAAATGATAAGCCATATTTGAGGTTGATGGATGATAGGTGAACGTTTGGATTTCCTGTCTGAGATGCTGTAATTACCACAAGGACCCGCCGTTAACGATCTGTCCCTCACGGACTGCGTGACTTCGCCACTTCAAGTTTTTTTCCCCTGCGACTAATCAGCAAATAATTGTGGTCGACCACTCCTCTTCTCATCGACTAACGTTTAGTTGACTATTAGGGGGCAGCTCTACTATCTATGTTGTTTTATCGCTTAAGACTTAGTGTAAACAGGCCTTGAGGTCAACATGAAATGAAAATGACCCTATTTACCTCTCGATACATGTTCCTGGTCTTATTAGGTGCTTTAACACCGGAGGAACCTTTTCTTAGTTCCTATAACTAATGGTGGAAGTACCTGGATTTTGGCGTGTTCGCACCGCAGGAACTGGGAATGATTTTAGTTCTAGGAACTCCTTTTGGGGGAACTAATTTAGCTCCCAATTTAGAGTAGGGTCTAACCCAGCACAATAGGATCTACCAGTGATGTAAGTGTATGCAGATTGGCCGAATGCACGCGAAACACGAGCACCCGTAATTTTTAAAAAAGTATATATTTACTCCAGAAACTAACTCGACGAACACCATGGACCTCTATTTACACTAAAGAGAAAATCCAACACAACTTTGGGGGGACCAAGCAAAACATGATTAGGCATTTCTGCTAAGCGAGCGACATTGGATATCAACCATGCTTCAAACTTCTTTTTCATATACTGTCTACTTTCTTTGTATAACAGTTCTATCTAATAATGTATTAAGATGGGAATGTTAAACAGATCGTGAAGTAATGAAGACAGAGAATTAGGCCTGTCGCGATTGGTCGCTACAATCGACTGCGTCGACGCTGTTAATTAGTCGGCGTCAATATTTTTAGTCGACTGGGTTTGGGTACGATATGAAATTGTATTAGTACCGGTACTTTACAAATGACAGCCCTCTAATAAGAGCAGTATTTCTTAATTTGTGTCGATGTGTGACAGCAGGAGTGAGGATGTGTTTGTGTGTGAGCTCTGCTTCCACCTTTAACTAGACAATGGAAGCAGAACAGTCCAATATATATGCGCAGCTCAGGAAAATGAACGCAACAGAAAAGTGCGGCGCGGCCGGGACGTGCTCGCGCTTCCAGACTCTGACCCGAAGCGCGTGCAGCTGCCTTTCTCTCAGACAGATCGCAACCCCATTTTCGTGGATTTTTGGGTTTGAATGGTAAAAAAATAATGTAAAAATGAACGTCCTGGCAAGTATTTGGTAAACGCAGTCGGATATGTCATTAGTGAATGTATACAGAGTTAAATGAGAAATCGGGGGTTACAATGAATTTGGTCTGTGCAGCTCTTAAAGGGCCGGACCTAATATTCTGAGTGAAGCAGGGCAGGGCAGGAACATGCCGGCCAAGTGAGTTTTTAGGGGTTTTTAACCCTAAAACAATGAATGGTAAGTTCTGTCATATTATTCAATTACTTTTACAGTTTGTTGCCATGGTATCGATTCAGTATCGGTATTGAGGTATTTTAGTCTGGTATCGTATCGAAGTCATAATTTTGGTATCGCGACAACACTATCCTATATAAAAAGTATTTGCTGATATTCTTTTTTTTGTTTTGTTATGTTGGTTTACAAATTTGTACCTTTTTTACATTTTTACTCTTTTAGTTTTACATTTTGTCAAGGGCTTGTTTACATTTATACTTTTTTATAGTACACTACTGAAGGCCAACGTTGCAAGTTAAATGAAATTTTTTTTAAGTAAAATTGTGATAAATTAGTCGATAGATTAATCGATAAATTAGTCGATAGATTAATCTATATAAAAATAGTCGTTAGTGGCAGCCCTACAGAGAATGTGAGCGCTGTGTGCTCAGGCTCTGGTGTTCTCAGCGCCTTTAAAATAAAGGTCTGCTGTCCGGTCACAACAACAACGGTTTACGTCACTTCAGAGTTCATACTGCTGGTGTAAATGTAACCAGGAAAATGTTCTCGGGGAACCACCCTGGTAGTTAGTTCCTAGAACTACCCAGTGCGAAAGCCCCTATTGTGTATGATTTATCAGTGCATGTTATTCCAAAGATGCGAAATGTGTGGCTTCAGAATGTCTTCAAATGTAATAACTTGTGCCGCCTCTGAAACAAATATTCTTTTTAGGCTGCATATTAAAGGTGCAGTGTGTAATATTGAAATGAGTACTGCAGTCCAAATTCAAAATCTTGGGAGAGGGTTTTCTCCCGACCCCTCCTCCTCCGGCTAATGCTCATGCTGGTTGCCAGATTGAGGACATGCAACAGGAATGAGTGGAATTGACAATGGAAGGTAGCACTGTATGTCGATGAGCTATTTTCTCCGCGTTTTAATATGCCTAATAGAGCTTTTTAGATGGATGCTGAGGCTTTTTAGGTCGGGTAGAATCTGCGATCTCTGACTCTAGTTTGTTTGCTGGCTTCCATGGCTACAATACGCTGTGTTTTCCATCGAGTGGCAACCCGGGATGTTAAAATAATACTATTGGGTGAATTTGCAGTGGGCGGGACCAAAACAAAAACCGATATTGCAACACGGAACGTACATGAGTAAAATAACTGGCTGCAGATTAGTTTTTTGGAGAAACTTAGCATGTTTTCTAAATCTCTGCAAACATATTATGGTATTTTTGTGTTTTAGTACAGACAACAAAATTACATACAGCACCTTTAATGTAATCATTGTTGTAGATAAGGCAAACTTTATAAAATGTTACCAGTAGTAAAACAGTAATTTTATTTAAGCCAGTTAATGCACTAAAGGTTGCTGTGATTTTAAAGCAAATAACAATTCACTTAGTAGCAAGTAGCACACACATATGAGCTCTGGACCTTCAGCCTCAACGTTCTGGTCAAAAAGCCTCCAAAAGCATGCTGGTGGTGGTTCAGGAGGAGAGCAAATCCCCCACAATCCACTGCAAAATCACATTCAGATCTGTCTCCATTCTTATATGGAAAGCCTAGGTGGATCCAATCATGAATAATTTCCAATTAATAAAATCCAGTACTACATTTTCTCATTGAATATTCTGTTTTACTCAAAATTACTGGAGTTAAATGGGTTGTGAATGCAGTTTCTTTTTAAGTGTCTTTCTTAAATCCCTGTCTTTGTTCTGTCTCTTTAGGAATCGATTTTAAGATCAAAACAGTTGAATTGCAAGGAAAGAAGATAAAGCTACAGATATGGTAAGTACTTGGTGTGTGTTTGGATGGTTTCATATTCATAAAACTGATTATACTAATATATAATGTGATATGTAAATGCTTTAAGTCAAAATACAGTATATTTAAATGTTTAAAAACTGAAAATGAGATGACCAACATTTCTTTCTGTGAGAAAAAAATGTCTTTAAGGTTTCTAAAAGCGAACAGCAGTGTTTTACTGTAGCGTTACAGAAAAAGCAATGTCACAAATCTGACACAGTAAATTTACATCAGTTTAAACAAACAAAATATATTTAAATATCACCATTTCTTATCTCAACTTGTTAATATAGTAATGTGAACTATATATTATCAATTTTATATATTGTGCAGCCCTAATTTATATGCAGGATATAAAATGAACACTTTATTCAAACATGAAGAGACTTGCTAGCATGCAATTGATCTACTGGAAAATGTTGTTCTTCATAGTTGCATTTTGGTGGCTTGTGACCTGGAATGTGTTACCATTCTGGTATGACGACAGTAAAAGAAAAAAATGTTTTGGCTGCCTAGGAAAACGGCTAAAAGTATCAGGTATTGCATCAATGTAGGCGTCACCGTGACATGATTTCTTTTGAGTTTTTAAGACACATACATGTCACTGCAGATATAAAAGGTAAAGGCACCCAAGTAATTGTCATTGGGACCAAAATGTTTTAATGAAATTACAGCCTCATGTGTGACGTGTAGCTCCATTTAAAAAAAAAAAATCTGAATGAATGACGTTTTACAAGTTTGGCATACTTCCATTGAATTACCGTTTTAGGATGTCAGTTTACATCATGTTAATTTTGACAGCAAATTTAGTTTCAGTGATATTTTAGTCACTTGAATTGTTTTAGTTACTAAAATCGAATGAGTTTAGTTCAATTGTAAAGCATTAATTAAGCGTTTAAACATTATATAATCGACTGCTATTCGAATACATGCTAAAGCTGACATTTTGACATAATTGTGAGTTTTTGACTGTTCAAGCGCAAAAATACATGAAAAAGAGCTCAATTCATTTCTTGTCAGGGCTTGATGCATACTTTTCCCCCAAGGAGCACATAAGCTCCTAAATTCAAAAATGTTGAAGATTGTGGAGCACAATTAAAAAATAAAATTCATAAAAAGATTTTGGTATCATTGAGGTACCATTTTTGTTCATATTTTTGATTATTAGATTAGAATTTTTTATAAATCTTATTTTTAATGGATGTGCCTGGCTATTGCTAAAATATGCATTATTACAACCGTCTAAAACGTATTACCATATAAACATTGTAAAAGAAACATTTTCATTATTCATCAGCATTAGTTCATAAACAATTGCCTTGCATAAATGTGTTATTCATTGATTGAACCGCTCTGAAGCGCTGTTACACAACAGCGCCGTGTTTTCCCGCGGTTCGATCAGCACGTTACAATTTAAATGTGCAATCTGTTCTGACGGGATCTCTTCCCTAATCGTCCCTCCTTAACATTTCCATATCATTTTTATTCTTCGACGTAAATGACAGTAGATAGTCTTGTCTAACGTCTCGAAATTACGTTGACGAAATTATCACTAGTTATCAGTATTTTGTATGGCTAGTCTGTTTCTTATGCTTATCGTCCCAGCACTGTTTTTTTCCATTTTGAATAAATTCTGTGAAATTGCCTTGTAGCATATTGAAACACAAGAACGTTAGACAATCGCTTGACAAACCGCATAGAGGATGGCAACTGTTGCTGAGGTGGAATTAGTCGGTAACAATTGGTGCTGCTTAACAGCTGGAGAGAAATGTTCACCAGCTATTGCCAACCGAAGTTAAATTTGGATCCTGTGTGATCTATGATCCACTCTGTGTCTGCGCTGCCGCAGTAGAGACGGCCTGTCTGAAATGTTTGATTGTGTTTGTGCAGGGATACAGCGGGGCAGGAACGGTTTCACACCATCACTACCTCTTACTACAGAGGGGCCATGGGAATCATGCTCGTATATGACATCACCAACGCCAAGAGCTTCGAAAACATCAGCAAATGGCTCAGAAACATTGACGAGGTCAGTCTCCACACAACTTACTGCAACCCTCTGACAACATCAGAATAGACGCAGTCATTCAGGAAGTGCTGTTTGACGTTTGATATTCAATAGTCAACAAAGACGTGAACTGCAAAGGCTCGATGCAGGGTTATTTTAGTATCATTGATATACACTGCACAACCAAAAAAAAGTCGCTGTTTGAATTGAAATAGTCAATGACTGGATCATTATTGGTGTAATTATGTTTCTAGCATGTTATATGTTTGGCAACAGTTCTTCTAACCCTAATTGATGGAGTGTGTAGCTTTTCATTCCTTAAACAATAATGGCCATATTCCAGGATGACAATGTCAAGATTCCTCAGGCTCAGATTGTGAAAGAATGGTTGAGAGGGAGCATGAGGAATCATTTCCACACATGAACCAGCACCTCTGAGTCCAGAGCTTAAATTGATTGAAAGTCTTTGAGATGTGCTGGAGGAGACTTTACAGAGAGCTGGACTCTTGCATTGGCAATCCAAGATCTGGACCAAAAACTGACAAACCTCTTGATGGAAATAAATGTTGTGATGTTATTTCAACAATTTTAACATGCAAGAAACAACATAATAATCACTGTAATAATGATCTAGTCATAGACTCTTAAGCATTTGCCTATTTATATCCAAACAGAGGAAAACCTTTTTTGGCCAGTAGTGTATTACCATATATATTATAGTTTTTGATACATTTTGAAAATGTATTTTGATGTTTGAGTTTGTTGTAATTTTAATTAAAGTTTTAGTAAGTTTGTTGTAATTTTGAAAATGAGAAATGCCTTGGCCACTAGCTCAAAAATAAATATATATATATATATATATATATATATATGACCCATGATGGCAAGATGAGTCGCAATTTTTCAAAAATGAGTTAGTTATTCTCAAAAAGAAAAAGAAGAAATGACTGCGCTACACCTGTTTTAAAGCGGCTCTGTGTCTGCTCAAAATTCTGTGTAAAGACACAATGCTGCATAAAAGCAGACTTAAAATATGCCTTGGCCACTAGCTCAAAAATAAATACATGTATAATATATATAAATATGACCCATGATGGCAAAATGAGTTAGTTATTCTAAAAAAAAACACACAAAAAAAACAAAGACTGCGCTACCCTTACACCTGCTTTAAAGTGGCTCTGTGTCTGCTCAAAATTCTGTGTAAAGATGCAATGCCGCATAAAAGCAGACTTAAAATATGCCGGGTCTGACCCACCTCAGCCCCTAGGGCCCCACTTTATATTAGGTGGCCTTAACTATTATGTACTTGCATCAAAAAATAAGCACAATGTACTTACTGTGTTCAAATTGTATTGCAAAACACCTTTGCTGATTATGAGGTGGAATACGGGTAAAGTTAGGGACAGGTGTGGTGGTATGGGTCAGTTTAAGGGTAGGGTTTGGTGTAAGGGAATTGTCAACAGTGTAATTACAAATGTAACTACAGAAATGAATTACAGATGTAATTACATGCAGGTATTTTTCAAAATGTAAGTGCAATGTAAAAACATGTATGTACACAATAAGTGCAAAGTATCAAATTATTGATTAAAATGTTAGTACATAGTAGTTAAGGACACCTAATATAAAGTGGGTCCAAACGGGGCCGCTGAAACGGTTTTGATTCGGTGTAAATGAACGCAAACTTGTGCCACCTGAAACTGTCATTGTCATGACAACCACCTGTCAGTGTCAGCTTAGGCTGCGTGAGAATCAAGAAACGTATAGAAATAGCTCCATATGCTTTAGGCAATCAAAAAAAATGTCTATCCCACCAAAATAACAGTTGTTGTGTGTAATCAGTGTTGGGAGTAACGGCGTTTAAGTATAACGGCGTTACTAACGGCGTTAATTTTTCAGTAACGGAGTAATCTAATTAATTACTTTTCCCAATGTTGCAACGCCGTTAGCGTTACTGAGAAAAAAAATGCGGCGTTACTCACTGAAGCGGTTTTCATCCGAACAGGCTCTCTGTCAGTCGGACCTGCAACGTGTGTGTGTGTGTGTGTGTGTGTGTGTGCGCGCGCGCGCGCGGTACACATAACTGATGATTGGTGGGTGGGAGACAAGGTTGAGGTTGATAGGTTGAGTCCACACACACACACACACTATGACGCACAGTCGCACACGCATATGCACAGTCAGCGATGGCAAGTCCAACGACTTCAAAGTTAGCTTTCGCAAACTGTAAAGCGCTACTCTTCCCTCGTTGAGGTGAAAGGTAAGAATGTTTATGTGACGTGCAACTTATGCCCAGGAAGAGAGTCTCCGAGTCCCCGTCCACGTCGGTGGCCAGTAATTTTAATCTAATGAAGCCTCACATCATCACAGCCACAAAATGAGCGGCTAAAAACCCAGGCGATAACGTGAGCTCCACTACCAAAGGAGTAGTAAAGTACTGATGATATTTACACTATAGTAGGTCTACTGATAATATTTACAATATATTGAATTTGATAGGTGTCTCTCACATTGTCCCACAGCAACATTACAATAGTGTACATTAATGTACAATGTTTCGTGTCTAATTCATTCATTTAACATATTTAAATTGGGGGCATCCAAGTTATTTGACATATTTGAACTTTTGACAAAAAAAAAGTAACGCAGTAATTACTTTCCCTGGTAATTAGTTACTTTTATAATGATGTAACTCAGTTACTATTTGTAAGAAGTAACTAGTAACTATAACTAATTACTTTTTTAAAGTAACGTGCCCAACACTGTAATCAACGATTACAGTCACATTTTTATTAAGGAATATAAAATAACTATAGGCTACCCTAGCCTTCAATAGCCTATCAGTACAGAATTATGACAAACATCAAAGCGTCTATATATAGCATGCAGAGGAAATTAATTTAAAATTCTGTATTTTTATATTATTTCATTGTTTATTATTTCATTATTAATTTATAACACTTTGTTAAAACTGTAGTTTTAAAATAGTAATGTTCAAAGCGTTGTTTTCCGCGATTTTAATTCCTGTGTAAATGCATTTATACTGATAACCGAGTAAATGCTCCTTTTTGTGATTTTTATGCCGCTTCAGATTTGGTTTCTGTGCCGCGTTTGCTGTGTAAAGATGCCTCAATTCAACACCAAAAAATATATATATATATAAATAAAATTAGGGCTGTCAACGAATATTCTACATTTGAATATATAGTCGAATAGTTTAAAAAAACCTTGAATAAAAAAACCTGCGGTAGTAGAGGCGTGGCTGTCTTCACACCGCACGCGCAAGCAGTGCGTTGACAGGGCAGGAGCGGTGCGTGTGGAGAGCGGGAGGCGCGCATTCACGCATTCACACTGGCAGTGTTTTTCTCGCGCAGCTGAACCGCGGCTCGTGTATTGCAAGTACAGACGAATATTGTCCATTATGTCACATTTTCCGGTGTTCTCCTTCGACCACAAAACTCTTGATCAGCACTCAAAATGTGTTTGTTTACTTAAACCGTTATGCGCAGAGAGCGTGAGGGTGAGAGAGAGAGTGAGGTCTGCAGTCTTGGCCATTAGTTGATTTACTTGTTTTTGTGTAGGTAATACGTTGTCAAAGATGTTTAAACTTAAATAAACTACCTATACAAGTAGTTATGTCTCTTTGTATTAATATGTCCTGTTATTGACATAATGCGAGTCATTGACAAAATGCGCAACCAGATGTTTGATCAACGGCGCAGCATGATCAACGGCTTAAATGAACTACTACTAGAAAAGGAAAAAATATTTAGTCAGGGGCAGCCCTTACTATTTATTTCAGATAGGCCTATATTTTGTCCAGCATGTCACAAAGGGAGTTCTGGGTTGAGCGGCGGCGCTGAGCGGAAAGAGCTTCAGAAATGAGCAGAATCTCCAGAAAGGCGCTTGATCTCCACTGGAGGAAATATTACCGCTCTACGCACACACCGCAACAGTCACAATATGACCTCATGTATGTTTTAAAAACACAATTCAACTTATAAATAATACTTTTTAATGGGCCACTTAAAATGTTTATTACAAATAAATTATTAAATTCTAAAAATGAATAAAATGAACAAAAATTTGCATTGCATTTGCAATCCTTTGAAACCACCCCACTTCCCGCACCCCTGATGATATCTGTCCTCTGGAACGCTATCGCTTTTAATTTAAAACGGTTTATTTAAAACAAATTTTTTTTTCAAATAGATGGAATTCGAAATACAGGCCTGCCCCTAATAAAAGCCTGCTTCAAATAAAAGCCGGTGACCTTCTGCAGCTCAGGTAATTAAAGGCCCCGGCTTTTATTTGAGGAAATACGGTATTCGTGTTTTTTTAGAGAGAATATTCGAACGTCATTTTTGAGGAATTTTGACAGCCCTAATCCCATGATGCCACAATTGTGTGATTTTTAACATTTAATGAAACCGACAGCCTATATATTAAGACCTACTGTACCCCACGGATCTAATATATGCTACACATCAGATGTTTATTCCACAACAGTTAACTAAACGTTCACTTAAGACTTAACAGGTAATGTTTGCGTGAATACTCGCCAACACTGATATTTTAAAATACTGTAATGTATGCAGTTTTTGTTTTTTGATACATGAATTTGTGCCCAAATTTGTCTAGTCTGACTATGCATGATCATATGGCAAGTTGCTCATTATTATTTTATTTTTATAAATAGAACAGACCTGCGACCCAGTTTTGAGTTGAGAATCGCTGGTGTAGGACTTTTGAAGTTCCAGTCCTGTAAATTCACCAGCTTAAAGATCTGTAGCCGTGTAGTGGAACTGCTGACTGTTTGAATTTCAGAGTGATGATTCATGCAGAATTTCCCAACAATCTGCAATTTCGAGAGAATTCAAACAACGAGACTCCATAAGGGATGTGGTTGGGTTTGGCATGTTGTTCATCTCGACGAGTCACTCGCACCACTGATCCAAAACTGAGTACCTCAGTTCTGTTTCTTCAATGACTTCTGAAGCCACTTTAATTTGGGCTGTTGGTCTGAACGTCACTATTTGTGAGGAAAGTATTAGAATGCATCGTCTCTAATGTGTGTATGTTTGTTGCAGCATGCTAATGAGGATGTGGAGAGGATGCTGCTAGGCAACAAGTGTGACATGGAGGACAAACGTATCGTACCAAAAGCCAAGGGTGAACAGGTGAGAGACTAAGGATGGGTCAGGAATGGATGATCAATTTGTCCTCTATTTTTTGATTGACAAGGTTAAAGATAGTAAAAACACATGTATATTCATTTTACACAACATTTGCAACTTCTTGATTCTGTAATTATTTAGACAGATGGGTGTAAGTTAAAGGACAACTCCGGTGAAAAATGAACCTAGGGGTAATTAACATATGGTTACCGAGTAGATCGTTCTCTGGGATGTGTTTTCATGACAATCGAATGTAAAGAGTTTTATCTCTAAAAACAGATTAGCTTATAACGCTAGTGTATGGGGCACTAATTCCTATCGACCAGTCCAGCTTAGCACAGCGTTCGTGGCTCGACTCGTCGAGACTGTTTTCCAAGATGGCTCCTGTCTGTATATGCGTAATGTACTGTCTTTATAAAGAATCTTCTTATTAAACTGTTTGTACACTTACAAAGTTCTCAATGCTTCGGTTTGCATGTAGGGACCCTCATTATGCTACCGTGTTAGTGTGAGGCTATTTTCATCCTTGTTAGTGGTATTAACTAGCGATTTTAATTTTACTAATTATGTGCCCCATATACTAACGTTATAAGCTAATCTGTTTTTAGAGATAAAACTCTTTACATTCGATTTTCATGAAAACGCATCCCAGAGAACAGTCTACTCGGTAACCATGTGTTAATTACCCCAGGTTCATTTTTCACCGGAGTTGTCCTTTAATAAAGATGGAAAATAGGAGCTCAGGTGTCAAAATAAAAGTCCCTCCCATTGGCCACACAGAAAAACGTAATAATTAAACAATTAAAAAAGGCCAAATATCGGCCTAGGCGATCAGTTGACCACTATTAAAGGGTACTTCAGCGATTTAGCATTAAGCTTTGTATCCGTAGAAACCCAGTAGTAGATTCAAATTATCGTACTTTCCCCCCTCATATCCCCCTGAGACGAGAGAATTATGCATTTTATTCTGGAAAAAAATCCTCAGTTGACGCAAATATCGTCATTTTGTGGTAACATTAGCATAACACAAGTAAGTTAGCTCGTTACTTTGCCGTTTTACTGCTAACAACTATATCACCTATGTATAGGCTACTGTGTGATCAGAAATCGTGTCGAGTATTCGCGAGAGTCTTACCTCTAGGTGAATGCGTTCAGTACCAGATGGCCCAGGCTTTTCGTCATCTGGGAAGGTGAATATCGAAGGAATCGCTGTGATCTTCTGGCTCTCTTCATTCCAAGCACATTCGTTTTGTAGTCTTCATGCTTGAAATGGCGACTGCACACTCTCCGTATTTTCAGGTTTTACATATTAGTGTACAAAGCAACTTAGCACCATTTGGATGGAAAATACACTACTGTTTAAGTTAATTTAGGAACTAGCTCGTAGGGCGATAGACACGTAATCGATATCAATAAAAAATGCATTCAATAATTTTTTTTCCTTCGTCAGAAAGAATCCAGAGGTTGCGTAGCAAGTTTGGTTGCATGAACAAAGGCACTCAC
>CM042256.1:45966369-46056369 GCA_023566225.1 Romanogobio albipinnatus
TGAACCAGTGGTGTGAGTTTGGTGCCGGAAACCGAAGTGATCAAAACAATCTTGAGTTGGTGCCAAAGCTGTGATGGTTACATAAGCAAAATCATTTTTTAATATCTATTTTGTGTTCTCTCCCTCCTTTGCAGACACCCGTAAAAGAGCCCAACAGTGAAAACGTGGACATCAGCACTGGAGGCGGAGTCACAGGATGGAAGACCAAGTGCTGCAGTTGAACAGACACACACATACAGTTACTCACACACTTTACACAAACACACACACACACACACACATAATCTGTTCTTCTCTCTCTCTCTCTCTCTCTCTCTCTCTCTCTCTCTCTCTCTCTCTCTCTCTCTCTCTCATTCACTCATCCCTCGTTTCTGTCTAACACTCTTCCGTTCTGTCCTCCTCATGGGATTGTCTGTAAAACACATCTCTAACGTTTCTCACACTCACGACTGCTTGCTGACTTCATTTTATTTCTGAAAAAAAAAAAAGTAAAAAAAAAAGTAAAGAGAAAGTCATTTCATGTTTTTTCGTACTTATTTTAAACATTAAAGAATGAAATGAATTTTAAAGGAAAAACAAACGTGCATTCACCACTACATAAAGAGCTCTGTCAGTGGACCTGGAGACGCTGTCCGTCGGCACAGAGGAGCGGCGTGCCGCTCAGTATGACATCCTAGATGAAGACTTTTGTCCAGTGTTTTGGGGTTAGTGTTGTGTGTTAGTGTGAGAGATCTTCTCTAGCTGTTTTTTTTGTTTTGTTTGTTCTTTGATTTGATTTCTTTCGTCCGGTGCCTTAATGTAGAGCCTTAGAGCTCACCCCCCCCCCCCCCCCCCCCCCCCAAACACATTTAAACACCACTTTTCCTGCACACACACACACACACACACACGCCCACTGGTCCTCCTCTCTGCTTGACCTGCTAACTCAACCCCTCACAACACACGCCCGAGTGGAACCATCTGGATTCAACCGTTTTGCTCAGAAGAGAATGGCATTATATATTTTATTTTTGTTTTTTTGTTTCTTTATTTTTCAGAATGACCTGTTTTATGAATCTCCTCAATGTATTTTTGTTTTGTTTTTGTTTCCCCCCCTCACTCAGTTACTCATTCTCTCCTGCATGCTGGTTTCTTTGGGTTTTTTGGGGTCTTTTGTAAGTTTTGCCATGTTTGTAATTCACAGCAAGTATCTCTTCTAGTCCAGATACGTGTCAGGGAGGGGAGCGTTCTCTTTGGAAATTCAAACGATTTTGCAGATCCATTAAAAATAAGCTTGTTTAAGTTATATGTTTGTCCCGTTTATTCAAGCATGGAGGGTTTGCTGCGGCGAGTGTGTGTTTTACAGTTACTGTGACCCCCAATTTCCACCTGCTGCGTTACGGCTCCGCTGCGTGACAGCTCCGTGTTCCGTCGTCCGTCAATACCCACCAGGTCCGGATTTGTTGCGGAACGGCTGCTGTCATGACTGACAGCTGGCGTCACGAGGCCCCATGTAATCTCGCGAATTCTGGTGTGATCGCACGATATGCAGTTTCTATAAACAGAACTACCATACCAGGAACAGTTTTCCATCCTTTTTAATGTTGTCCTTATAAAAAGGATGTGAGGGGTCATAGATGATGGGTTGATTCTGTACCTCAATAATCAGCATTTCTTCATCCATCGTGTCAACGGGGTTAAAACAAGCCTGTCTCCGCCCATTATGACGTTTTCAAGGTGTAGTGTAGGGAAATATGAGCGCGGTGTATTTTATTTTGAAAATTAAACGGATCTTTTATTTTGTTTCTGGCTGTTCTGTTTTGTCACTCGACTTCCTGTCCTGCGTACTCTGCCCTGTAGTGCTGCGGAGCGCTCCGGCATCCGGCAAAAATAGAAGCTCTGCGTATCTGCTCCGGAGGGCTGCGGATCGCCGGAGTCGGAACGCAGCTGTACCGCATTCAGTGGAAATACACTCATTGACTTTAATGGAAACCTATTGACTCTGCCGCCGTGCCGGAGCCGTAACGCAGCCGGTGGAAATTGGGGGTGAGTACTTCTAGTCGGTACCAAGGGGGTAATCCAGCCCCCGGAAACCGTACCTTCCATAGGGGCAGCCATTGCTAACCAAGCCATCACCTGCTGTTAGCATCCCATTGACTCCCTTTCATTTTGGCGTCACTTTGACAGAGAATATCTTTACATCTGAGGCGTTTAAAGACTCTGTTTGTCCATTGTTTATTTCTAAACAAACACGACAATGTATAAAAGGCTCCATTACCTTGTATCTGATACTATTGCCCCGTAGAAGCTGTTTTTGTAAAAAATAGGCTAACGATTGCATCATAACCACACGACTCTGTCGCACAGTAGAGGAATTACCGTATAGACAGGAGGAGAAGCTCACAGGCAATCTTTTACTTAGAGGATGACCGATAGTGGATTTTACTGATACCAATAACTAGGTTGGACCGCAATTGCGATAACCGATTTTTAAAATGGATACTGGATTAAAAAAACATAAGTAAACCAATGCTGAACTTAATAATAAAAAATAAAAAAAACAGTACTGATCCATGAAAATGTGCTAAATTAAAAACGTATAAATATGAATATTAAGTTCTAACAGAACAAATTCTTCAGAATTTTTTTTTTAACATTAAAATATTACAGGTCAAATTTGTTTCTTTACCTATAACCTAGAAACATGCATGAACATTTCACAGGTAACACTATGCAAGTCCCTATGTAACAAGGCTGTATTAGCTTACATGAACTATATGCATTATGCATACATTTTTACAGCATATTAATATATGAGCAATACAATGGTACCTTGATCATTCATGTTAGCTCATAGTGCATTAACCAAGGTTAACAGATACAAATAAAAATTCAAACTCAATTTAATGTTGAAATGAACATACTAACGATGAACAATACTTCCACAGCATTTATTAACCTTAGTTAATGTTACAAATGGAATCTTATTGTAGTGTTACCATTTCATACAAATCCAAACAGTCTGCTTTTTTTCAGAAAGAGATTATCTAATAAAAAAAACGAATGCGCTTCTGCTTTGTTTGTTTCTTTCGGCAGCATGACAATTCAGTTTGGCTCTCACATCACTAATTTTATATATGCAACATTTGGGTCTGACTTGCGTGTGTTTTTATCACATTGTTTTAACTGCTTGAGGTAGCGCTAATGTTAGCGTCCTCTCAGCCTCGTTGACAAACATACACACTGCTGTTCTTAATGCAGCATCTAGTCAAGAACTGAGTTACTTTATAATGATTTGGCAACAAGTACTGTAGTGCTCTGTATTCATACCGTTTCGCTGTTGTCTTTTAAACGCGCATCTGATGTGTCAAGCTCTCTCCGTGCAGCGCCGCACACTGCCTCATGTGTGAATGTAAACACAAGGCGTCAGTGATAGTTTTTATTTGGCCTCTAGAGGCCGCTCTCGTGCTATATACTGCCAGCAGGCCCTTCTCAGAGCTCTTGTACTGTGTAATGGCAGCGCACCCGTCTCAGCCGCTCCAGCAACGGACGCAACACGGAAAAACTATAGGTGTGGATTTTTGCTGATAACCGATTGTTCCACCAATCAGCTATCGGTGCAGATTAATCGGTCGACATCTACTTTTACTGTCTATGAGGCAATCGGGGGGACGTGGAGGCATAAAGTCAAGGGAGAAGCATGGGGAGAAGCCCCTAGAGAGCCAAAAGCAACGGGACAAAATATTTCAACAACGTGATTCAGAATTCACTTAGCACAACTACTAGAAGACTTACAACTGTCAGACAGGTTTCTCACGTCACATCTACGTCGTCAAGCTCAGTCTGAGGATGCGCAGTACGCTCAGCCATCAGGAAGTGAGAGCTTCTACCTGACTTCAGTTTTCCCCGTCGAAGCCTATGGGGTCGCTGTGTCCATTTCTTTTACTGTCTATGGTCTGTACGGCAACGGCAAGCGCGCGTTCACGAGAGAGTCACGTTCATGCTGACCCGACGTATGCTGTAGCTTCTATGCTGTAGCATATCGAAATCCTCCAACATGTTTCTTCATCCTTCCCTCGGGTCATTTTTGTATTTATTGAATTGAGTGTTCCTCGGAGTGGTCAGGACTTTTGTCACACTTGAACTACAAATACACAAAGAAAATTGACTGGATTCGAGGAGTTTATGTAGCCTGACGTCGTCATACTCGATTCTAGTCAGAATACGAGTCTGATACTGCTCTATTGGGCTGTGATTATGTGGCATGTTTCAACTGAATCAGGAAAGAAAATGCCTCTGCACTCAATTGGATTGACCTACAACCAATCAGAGCAACGGAGCGACGCATAGTTGTCAACAGAACTCAACTGCACGCACGTTGGAAGTAGAAGAAGATGCGTGTAAATGATATTTGCTGGTGTTGTAAAAAGAATTTAAGGATACACTGAGAAAATAAACCAACACCTTACCAACTTACCAACACCAGCATAATTTTTGAGAGAAATAGTGAAGGTGAATGCACAAGTTCTCCATTTAGGATTAGAACGAATTCAACCCAAGCGCTCTTTGGTGATGTGGATGATTACATTACTGTTGATCATCTGTCCATCATCATATAAAGCCCGCCCTGACAATTTGATTGGTCCGAACAGCTCTGGTTCGAGCATAGTTGCTCCACAACGGTTCAAAGTCCCGACCAAACTTCCCGACCTCAAATGTTGTGGGCGAGGCTAAATTCGGCTGGCATCCAGGCTAGAATTTTGTCGTTGTAATAAAAAAAAAAGTAACAAATCCTTCCCTCGCGGGTCATTTTGACCCCTTTAGGTATGAATGGATTGCGAGGAATGCTTCAGTACACAGAATTTTTTTTTAAACTTTACCAAAAATGTATTTTATAAGGTATACATGTGTATCTGAATGCACACTGAAGAGATTAACTCAAGAACTGACCTTAGGACCCAGCAGAACAGCTCATTCGCAACATATAGAGCTATAAGGCCATCTAGTGGCCAGAGTCATGTTATATTTGTTTTGGGCAGAGGTCGACAGAGACAGTCAAATTGACCCAATGTGAGATATTTTGAGCTGAAATAAAAGGGTTGTGCATGGAATTGTGTAGCCTGACAAGCCAGACCCACATCAAGATGTTGGGTCTGGGAACTCACCATTGGCAGGGCTCAATCCGAGGGGCGGGATAAACGGTTGTCTTTCAAATTCCCTCTGCACACAATAGGATAGCGCTTCAACCAACCAGAGCGCTATCAGTGGTGAGACAACAATCACAAGCGGGTCCCATCCCATGCATTTTTTCCCACCAGCGGAGTATCCGGTCGGCAAAACTCTGAACACATCTTCCTTTCTTAAGAATGTCTTCAGGGCCGTTCTTTGTTCTTTTCTCAAAGAAAAGCTTAACTCTAAGTCTTCCAGAGTCGCAGCCAAAGCCGATTTGAAAGACCGCTGTTCAGCTTTATGTTAAGCCCGCCCACCGACTCTATACACGATGTGATTGGCCAGCTCGCTTGCTGGAGGACCCTGGCTGCAGATTACATTTGCTGCCGCTAGGGTGCGCTAGATTTCTAGGCTAGGAATTGAGTTATTTTGAATTTAAGTTGAAAGAATGTGCTTAAATTATATTATTTATTGATAGAATCTAGTAATTCATAGGTAAATAAAAGAATTTGATTCCCAAAAAAGTTTTAATTTAAGGGCTTCGGGTCATTTTGATCCGCGAAGGAAGCTTATGTCTACATTGTACATTGGGTCAGAGGTTACCCTTCCACCGGAACTTGACTCTCGTGAACTTGTGTATGTATGGCTGTTACTGGAAGCCAGTGATTTATATTATAAAAATTGATTCATTTTTTTGTACAAAAACCAAACACACCACTTCGAGAAGGCCTTTGTTAACCTGCTGGAGCCGTGTGGATTACTTTTATGATGGATGGATGTGCTTTTTTGCTATTCACTCCCATTATAAAGCTTGGAAGAGCCAGGATAGTATTTAATATAACTCTGATTGTGTTCGGCTGACAGAAGAAAGTCATATACACGTAGGATGTCTTAAGGGTGAGTAAATCATGGGATCATTTAATTTTTGGGTGAACTTTTCCTTTTAAATTCTAATAGTGCTCAAGCAGTTTTCCGAATACAAATCTTTCCGGATTAAATAATATTTTAGTAATATGTTAAAGAGAGATCTTCTAATCAGAAGATTTAGACCAGATTATTTGTAATGAAGTGAAATGGTCAAATCTTTCACTTGAACATGAGGATTCTGTGCAGTGTTTCTGTCTCCTCCTGGTGGCTGCTGGTATGATTACACATCCGCTCCATAACATTTTTGGTGGGGCAAAATTACACCTTTTTTTTGTGTGTCTGTAGTCTAAAGACTAATATATTTCTGGAAGCTTCTATAAATTCCATAATACATCTATAATGTCGTTTATAATTCATTTTGCACGTCACAGTGTTTCTAACGTTTCAGTGTTATATAGTAAAAACAAGCTCGATGGTCCGTTTATAAACTGCAGTCAGATCTTAAATTAATAATTTGTAATATTTGTTATACGGTCTACTATTCCCATCTGGTGGTAACACTTAACCATTAGGTCTCATTTGTTAACAGTAGTTAATGTATCAACATGAACTACAGTATATTAATATTTGTTAGGCTAATGTTAAAAAAAAAGCAACCGTCCATGTTAGTTCACAAAGCATTAATGTTAATAAATACAACTTGTAATAGTAAATGTGGAGTCATTTCACATCAAATACGATTAATAAATGCTGTAAAATAAGTATCAGTAGGCTGTTTAAGTATTAGTTCATGCTAACTAAAGTTAGCTAATGTCAGTAAACAAAACCTAAAGTGTGCTCGCGCGTGTGTAACTGTTTAGGTCCGATCATAAAAGCGTATGCAAGATATTTAAGATGACTGACAGGTCGCTTAATGGAAGTTTTTATTTTTCTTAAGTTATGCTCCGTTCTACAATATTTTTTATTTTCTCAGAAATGATCTTCAGTGCGTTCCTTTATACAATTCCAACGAGAGGACAAGTTATGAAAGCTATAGTCAAAAGAAGCGTAAAACCCGTTAAATAGCCTATTATAGAACGTTTAACAGATACATAGATAAAAAGGTTGAACAGATGTGTTTACAGTGCATATAGCCTACTGTATTTATTAACGTTCTCGTTCATTTCTGCAGAACACAACGCTATCGGTCGTTCAATGCTTTTGTTGCGTCGCGAATGTGAAGTTAAATAGTTATTTTAGCTCATCTATTGATCTCATTCTGAATGAAGGTACACTCATATTTATACATTATATAGGCCTATTGTTAGGCATGGTAATGCATAGGCTTACTAAAGCAAAGAAAATATGAATAGCGTAATTATCTGCTAAATAATAGCAATTAACCTTATGTTTATTTGCGGTAGTTTTTAGACCACACGATGGCAGCACAGAAAAGAAAAGCGTCATGTTTGACCAGATGTGAAGATGAGGATCTGATCTAAAGCATAAAGTGAACACAGCTGACAGCAGCCTTATACATTAATGTTCATTAATAATTAATAACAGCACTAGACCTGTGACGGGAGATGATACTGAGTCGACCTCCATAAAATCATTTCATAAAAGCTTTAGAGGAAGAGGCTGGACTGAAGAATGAAACGTGATGAAACCAATTCCCTTTATTGTTTGGAATAGAAATAACCTCATTAAAAAGGCATAAGAGATTTCGGTAACACTTTATTTTGCAGTGTGATTGTTACATGTGTTACATTACTATAGCAATAGCTATAAATTATGCATAAATACATGCAACTAACCCTAAACCTTAAATACGTAATTGCACTGTAAAAACAAAACAAAACAAAAAAACACCTTAAAACAAAGTGCAACCGAGATTTCTTCCAAAAATAGGCTAGACTAGGTACATTATACAGAATATATGAAATATGATGATACAGATAAGCTATTCGATGGGGTACAAGTAAAAAAAAAAATATTCAAATGCAATAAATCTTAAACAATTGTTGTACTTTTTAAATTCAGTCCGTTACTTTTATTATTACAAAACAAAGCATTAGCAAAGATGCAAGTCCCAAATAAGGAGAACAGTTCGTTTAACACTTTGATCTGTTATAAATATAATTGAAACATTTGAAGCAAAATTCAAACGGTAAAACTATTATGACGGAGAAAATCATTCAAACTACAAAAACGTGAAATGTTAAATATTTACCATTTAAAAGAAAGAAAGAAAGAAAGAAAGAAAAACACATGGGTGGGTAACTACTGAAAAATCACACAGTGTGCAGTCAGACATACAAAACAAGAACTTGTGAAACTGGACTTAAAACCGTGCTGTTATTCCTGGAATCCACCTAAAATATACAAAAACAATTTAGTAGTTAAAGACTATAAAGACAGAAAAGCAATTATTTTAATTATAACTGTTATATTGAAACCATGAGGGTTTCTGAAAAATCACCTAATAGTATTTCATATTATATTGTATGCAATAACGATAATATGCCTAGTTTAATATAGGTATTATAAAAATAAATAATGATTATACTTAATAATCAATCAAATTAATGAATTGAATAGGCCTACAATAATAGCATTTTATCCTCAAGAATTAAGCGCTATAAAACACGCCTGTTTAATAAACATAAAGACTATAAATAATCACCTTTTTAAAACAAATATGAACATGCAAAACGATTAGCTATGCAAAAAGTGAGAAAATGTTTGATGAAGTGCTTCGTATAGCCTCTTTTTATTATAGCCTACAGCCTTCACATTGGGTGGTTGGCCTTAAAAATGGTTTCATAAAAACGAATAAATCTTGTGTTTATAGTTTCGACACGAACCATGTATGATTTTTGTAGGCTATAGTCAACTTGAAACGACTCTCTGACAGACTGCACTGCCTCGTTATGACCAGGAGATGGAGCAATGCATTTTCCTCCCACACTTTCACGCAATAATGACTGCTGATAGCCTATAATATTGATTACTGTGAATTCTAAAGAAGAAACAGCATTGGGTTTTTATTTTCCTTGAAAGACGTCTCATAAAAATGTACACATCACAAACATCCGTGCTAAATAGTGAGTGAACACAAGCGTATTAAATACATCAAATAGATCATATCAACACTGCTCTGCTGAATCTAGCAAAGAACAACTATTGGTTTTGTTTTTGAAACAACCGTAAAGTTTCGTGTAGAGTCTGCGCATGGCAACTAGCGCCACTCGCGCGGTGTCTATGGAGGATGCGGCGAGCCGAGATGCTGAACGGAACCGGGAAAGCGCCGCTGTTGCAGACATCAACACAGCTGCGGGATACACACTTCCACACCCGGACGCCCCGGTAATGGCGGATGAAAGGTAAGATTGCGCATGTCGGCACATGATGAAACTGCATTCCTGTAAAATCAATAGGTGACTGATCATGATGTCCTTGAATTCAAAGACATTCCCAGAATGGATGTCTCATTATCTGAATCTTGGCTTTAAAGTAGGGCTGTCAGAAGATTAATCACGATTAATCACATCCAAAATAAAAGTTTATGTTTACATAATATATGTGTGTGAACTGTGTATAATTATTATTTATATATAAAACACACACACAAGCATGTATATATTTAAGAAAAATGTATTATATTTATATATAAAATATTTAGATTTATATATAATATAAATTATATAAATGTATACAGTATATAAATGCAAATATTTCTTCAATATGTACATGAATATTTATATAAACATAATAATTATACAGAGTACACACAAATATATTATGTAAACATAAACTTTTATTTTGGATGTGATTAATCGTGATTAATCTTTTGACAGCCCTACTTTAAAGTAGAGTTGGTTTGAGAAACACTTATCCCTATGGAATCCCTATGGAAGGCCGCGATGGCCAATTTCAGCAGAAGAAATAAAACAAAAAAATCAAAACCAAGATATTGTGTCACTACTACCAGCAATATTTTAGTCATTAGTCATCAACTTCACATTTATTCAAACTTTTATTTTGAACTGCCCACTTAATGATATCATACTTTGCAGTTAGCAAAATTATATTAGGCTTAGCCTACTTCTGATTTAAAAAACATCTCAATTACACGCCAGCATCACCTGTAGCTGAACCTCATCTATCCCTTCCCAAAACTGCAGAACCGGCTCCCACACTGACGTCATTACGCTGATTGACAGCCAGGGGGCGCTGCTGGAAGTACATTTCTACTGGAACCTTGAAGCAAATTGAATGGCCAGTTTGATGAGTGATTTTATTTGGCCTCGTGTGAAGACACGAGCTAGTCATTTTGATTTTTGTTTAAATCAAATTTTGCTTAAAAGATAAGTCCAGTGATCATCTTAAATTAGTTTCCTGGATTTTGTCTTGAATTTAAAGTCCCCATGAAATCAACATATAAATTTTTTTTGTTGCTTTTAGTATGAATGTGCTATAGTGTGCTCCAAAACAATGACAAAATTTGCATTTGGAAGATAAGCATTCAAAACTTACAGTCTCTCACTTCCGCCAATATGGATCAATGATTTTGATCCAGAATCTAAAGAGGATCTAGAATCTAAAGAGCCCCGCCCCTCCATTATAAATAGACTGAAGCTGCAGCAAAAGGTCACTTGTTCACACATTTACTATTTTCTACCTGGTGAATGGCAATATTACAGGGGATAGGGAACGATTCAGACAGTGTAAATATGCTTTCCATTGGGGCAAATTAAGTCTGGTTTCACGTGTCACGCGAATCACAGCCGGTCCAGGGACACAGCACAGACTACAAAAGGTAGCCTATCAGACCCTTTAAATTCAGCACAGAAGCTGTATTTTAAAGCGATATGGAGGAGATTATGAGGGGAAACGGTTCTAGATTATAAGGAAACTGCGGCTTTACCGAGCTCAACGGCTCTGGCCGAGCTGTGATGTAAACTAACTAAATGCTATTGGCTATTTAAAAAAAAAAGGGGAGGCGCTGTTCCCCCCCCTGTCTTCCTCTTTCAGTGGAAATTAAGTCAACAGTGAATGCATGTCCACACAAAATGGCTGCCAATTAGAGTCATTCAATCATGTTCATTAGCATCATCTGTCACTGTAAAAGCATAAGGGAAACATTAAAGGAAGTTGTGATTTATGGGATATTTTTAATCAGAATACAGGTCGGTTAGTAGACTTTACCAGTTTAAACAATCCTAACAATTCAATACTGTGTAAAAAAACAAGAATTACAGTCTTAATGTCATAATTTAATTCAAGAATGCATTTACAAACAACAATATCTGCTGATTAGATTTAGGCTTTACGTTTACATACGTTTTTTTTAATAGCCCATCAAATGACTCTTTGTTTTTGATTTTTTTCAACAGGTGTTTGTCGGATTTATCAGGATATTTTGAAGCTAATGAACTTCCCAAAGATTGTCGGGAGTTTTCTGAGAAGTTTCGTTTCATTATCCACACATTCCGGATCTCTTCACATCGCATAGCTAGCCTTACAGGTAGGCCTATGCCTGCATACATTTAATCTTTTTATGTAGGCCTAAACTGCTGACTTTTACTTCAAATCATCACAATAAAACACGCGCCTAAATAATAATATTTAAATAGGACTATTGTCATTAAATGTAGGCTATTTGGACACAATTACGGCGCGTCCTGTGCTTGTACGCGCGTTCATTGTTGGCAATTGTTTGGATTAAAGGAGCGATTTAAACTCCTCTTACATTTCACAGGCTCTATGAAATATTCATGCTGGAAAATTCCTCCATTCGCGCATAAATGAACGCGCCACCCGCAGCCCAAACAAAACTAACAGAAAGAGCCTCGGTCGGTGCATTAGCCTAAAACATGCAGATATGAATAAAAAAATAATCATTGCACTATTTTGACTCATCCACAGGGTCAGACACGGAGTTCATAGCATGGCCGTGCACTCTATGTCAGGTGAGTAAGACAGTCTGTGTATAGAGAATATAAATAAGTAGGCTATGTAGCAGCTAACAATAATAAAACATGTGAGCGCATGAACATTATAGAAGCAGATCAACAGTTTGAATGATCTGAGGGCTCGTGGATCTTTATTATGCCATAATTATATAACCTAATATGATCATAACAGGTGATTAAACTAGTTAAACAAGAGAAAAAACGTCGTAACGTCATTCGTGCAGTTTTACAAGCAGCAAGCGACTCAAAGTCAGACGGAAAGGAGAAGAATCCTCCACAATGCTCTGTTCATACTTCCGTCCGACGTCATGATTTAATTGTGACGTAATGAAGGAGCGTTGAATCAGCCGCCAACATAAATAACCCACATTAGATGTTATATTTATACAGGGAATGCTGATGTGAGCTGTTAAAATGCATAGAGAATGTTTTAAATGTGTTATGTCGAGTAGGCTATTTTGAAGCAAAGATAACTCATGCAGCCAAGATTAACCACGATAAAATAATAATAAATTAACTTAAGTTAATAACATTTTTTAGGCCTATTTAAATCAAACAGACTAAGAAATGTGTTTGGAAAAGAAATGTTAGGAAATGCATATAAACTGCGTTTTAAAGGCAGATAACAAATCTGAAATCCAATAACGTTTTAAAAACGTTTTTGCAATTTAATGGAAACGAAAAACATGTTTAAAAAAATGATCATCTCACATGTGTGGAGACTTTTTGAGTGTGACAAAATGTCCCAAAATCCCATTATATTTGACACTGAGATTGAGCTGTAATGAATCTACAGGAATCTGCATGTTTCGTTTAAGATCTCTTATTCATCATCATAAATCTCGTTTGTGTCTGGTTTTAAAACGGGTGTCTGTTTGTAATTCTGATATGTTCTGAAGAAGTCCTTACCTTACAACGAAAGCACATTCTATTGTTCTTGTTGGAACAAAAGCAGCAGCAGTCTTCACATGTAACGTTGAGAATGAAGCATTTGAAATATCTTCATGTCCTCGATATTTACCTCAGTATTACATAACTCGTGGCTTCTAAAAACGGTCGGGTTTGTGTTGGCTTCCGCAGCTGATTTCGGAGAGATGAGGGAATTGAACGAATGCAACCAAAAGAAAAGTGAAGAGCTGAATAAACTCTTGTGAACTCTATTGACAAGTATGCGTTTCCTCAGGGGTTCGGCTGGGTGGGGGTGGGCGAGGTGAAGGGATGGCGGATTCGAACTGCTCAATACATCCAAAGGCTTCAAGAAACCCTCCAATCAGTTTGATTTAAGCACAAAGCATCTCTGGAAAGAATCTGTTGTAAACTCAGATTACTGATGGTTTAAACTGGGATCTTGACTGCTGGCAATGTTTAAAAAAGGATTTAAATTGAATTAGTTGAATTAAAGTTGAAACTAAGATTTATAGGCTAAACGACCAGCTTTTTGTTCAGTATGTTTTAGCCCTAGTTCTTTTAAATGTTGTGCATTTGAATGGAAATGTCAATTGGTAAACCATTTTGCATTTTAATAGCACACTGATTTATTAGTTTCACATGTCACTGATTTAATTTATTTGGTGTTTGGATTGGAATAATCAGAAAAGCTGGTTTGTTCTAAAAAGAAAAAGTTGAACTCTTGTTAATGGTTTATAAACTATTCAGGATTGAAACAATCTACACTCTTAAAAATAAAGGTTCCAAAAGCTCACAGTGATGCCACTGAAGAATCATTTTGGGTTCCACAAAAGAATCTTTCCATTTGAAAAATCTAAAGAACCTTTTGTGGAATGTAAACGTGTGAAGGAGCCATAAATGTCAATAAAGAACTTTTAATATTTAAGAGTGATAATGAACACTTAAAATTTACATTTTGCAATTGTATTTTCTTTAGTATACCTGCTTTATCTCACGTTTACATATCATTTAAATTAGACAAGTATTGTTTCATTGATTTTAACGAAAATAGATTTGAGGGAAATTTTAGATCGATGTTATTCTGTCAAGCATTAAACTCAACAGGTCAAAATCAATCATCTGTTGTTAGCCTACATGAAATATTCATCGGAACTAAACCTGCGGCTGATTTACGCCTCGCTGGTGCTTGTTTTATTTAAACTCTAAAATCAAATGCGTAGGCTATGTTTTAAACCTCAGATCGATATCCGATCGGTGCTGTTGCTTTATGTTATTCTCATGCTTTCCCGTTGCGTTTCCAATAAACGACAAACTAGCGAACATCTTTATGCATCTGTCTGTGTGGAGAACTTATTCGATGCTTTAACGGGATCAAACGGGGACATGTAGGGTGTGTCCGTGACCTCGTGGGACGTGTTTCCCGGCACTCACGGGGCTGTTTTATGAATGGTGGATGGGAAACCCTCGTCCAGGAAATGAGAAACTCCATAACATCTGACACCGGTGACCAGTTCCGTGACCTGCGCCGTAATGGCACGACCACCATCCATCCATCCATCCCCTCTACACACACACACACACACACACACACACCATCTCCTCCACCAGCACTGCTGCAGGGGGTGGGGGATTGGGGGCAGGGGTGAATTCCGGAGGGTGGTCGGCATAGATGGGTGGGGGGTGGGCGAAAATGGGCGGGGCACAGAAGCGGTGGGGGTAGATGTTGATTCACTCCTCAACGTGTTTTTCCTCTGACTCAAAAGACAGAAAAACATCCTCTACATCCTATTGTGATCACGAGCTTGTCAGAAACGTTTACTGAACGAATATCTTATAGGAACGAATAGGAACAGTTCTCATAACAGGAGAAAATGATTTCAGGTGTCAGTTTGAGCTTATTTGCCATCAATCCTTGCATTTCAACTCTTCAGTTCAGAGTTTTTTTGTGTGTGAAAAGAACTCAAGCACAGCCACAGAAAGAATCTTTGTGAAATGTAATATTATATTTTATCCGTTCCATATAATCATTTTAGAACATATAGCTAGGCTACGAGTTTTATTTTGAATTTGAAAATATATGAATTGGAATATTGTTTTGGATCAATGCTGCCTTTTCATGAATTAACTGATAATGCAGCTTGTGTGTATATATAGGCTAAAACCTGATAGACAGGCGTTTTACGTCTTTATGTTTGTTCTGTCAAGACGTTTATTGTTGTAATTTATCCTCATGTACATATTTGTAAGTGCTCAAAGCTCATGTAAACCAGAAGCAAATCCCTGCGTGTGTGTGCACTTGGTCAATAAAGCTCTTCTTATTGAGATTCAGTCTCATTGACGTTTTTACTGCAGCAAACAACAAATGCAAACTGCAATGTGCTCCCACGAACGATAATATCTCATTTCTCTGAAACATCTCGCGGAATGCGGTCACACGGAATGTTTTGGAAACCTTTACACAAAAGCAGAAAGACATCAGCAACAAAAGAAAAGCTCGTTTTATTTTTTAGGCATGCAGATGAAACGCTTTCGTCTTATTAGTTAATTACATAAAGTTAGAACTTTAATTACATCAACTTTATATAATACGACTATTATTAGTCTACTATTTAATAAAATAGCACACCTCTTGAAAAATCAATTACACCCTTTTATAAAAAGATCAATTCTGGGAAACTGTTTGCATTTCGCTACACCCAGCGAGAACATTACAAATGAAGTGTTATACTTTCATAATAGGCCTACTATAAAGTATAATGTCTTTGATTACCAGAGGTTGGAATTTGGTTACTTAACGCATCCTTAAAATTGTTGCATATAAATGGAGGGAAAAAACAAAAATGCTGGATTTTTTTATGGCCCCTCCATTGATTTCCAGAACATGCAAAAAAAGATTTAACACGCGTTTAAAAAAAACCTGAACCTGTTCAAACGGAGATGCGTTTACGTGACGCAGCAGTAGAGCTGAAGTCCAGCCCGGTTCCGAGTCCGCTCCCTCTCCCGGGCTCACGGAGCAGTCACGTGTGCAGCGCTGCGAGCGAGCGAATGAGAGACGGAGAGCGGGAGAGAGAGAGAGAGAGAGAGAGAGAGACAGAGCGAATGTGCGAGGGAGGGAAAGAGAGAGAGAGAGAGAGAGGATAGGAGATGTTAAAAGAGACATGACAAAATATCCAAAAAGGAGACGCACGCCGTATCATGCGCGCTAAATTTGTACCCGCTGGAAATCGGGATGTCGGATCGACGGTGACGCGCATCACCCCATTTCACGGAGGAAACGATTTCGCTGGAACTTTGGAACGGAGGGTCCGCGGGGAAACATGGCCGAAGGTTACGATGCTTTTTTTTTTTTTTAAAGAAAATTTATTTTCACGTTCAGATGGGAACTCGTATTGTTGCACGCGCACCGCCTCGCTTTGTTTACGTTGTTTGTACGCGTGATGAAGAGCCGTTCGCGCCGGTGGGGGGGTTGGGGGTAACGTGTGCACACCTGCCCCACGCCAGGCGGTTCACATGCATTAGATGCACGATACAAGAAGTTACATAGTAGCTATAGCTTCTAACTAGGATGCACTCGCAATGCATACGCCATCCCATCTGAAGCGTAGCTCTACTTTTCATTGACTTTCTCCAGTTTTCCAGAGAGTGGGTTTTAAGTGGTTGTAGACTAGGATCTAACGAAATACACAAGGCTAGTTGAGAAAATGTAAAAGTTTGTCTGTCAGTGATAACCCCCCTATATTGAACATAGAAGAGAGGGGGCGTCTATGGTGGTTAGGGCCCTGGTAGACAAGCGAGAGACGCGTAGAACGCGTGTTGTTTTGTAGTATAGTTGGGGATTTCCCTCAGAAACGCTACCCACGCAGACCCACGGTCAGTGTGTACAACGAGAACAAAGTATAGGCTTGATCTCATTAACGTACACAAGCACGAGCGTACATCACTATGGGCTTTTCTCCCTTGACCGCACAGGAGGGCCGCGCAGAGGTGGCGGTGGCGGGTCGGACACAGCCAGGACTCCGCCGCAGATTCTGGCTGGCTCGGGTTACTGCAAGTGGTTTAATGTCCGCATGGGGTTTGGATTTATATCGATGACCAGCAGCGAGGGAAAGCCAGTGGACCCTCCACTAGACGTGTTCGTTCACCAAGTAAGTCCATTCAGCCCGTTTAAAATACTACACCTTGGTTTCACTCGTTCTTCTGACTCTCTTTTTTTCACGCTATCTGTCGCAACTCATTGACATCAGCAGATGTGTTCGAGGAAAGCAGAAGTAAACATGCGCTTGCGTTTTCATCTCCTGTCACTTTAAGAGCTGCACTACTCACGCAGCAAACACATCTTTACTCTGGATCACCTCCATTGATATAATCACACGAACGCTCTATTAGTAGTAAACACGGAGGAATTTACGATGCAGCTCTTAAAGGAACCTTAAGACTTCATTAGGAAGAGAATGGACACGCACAACAGTCGCCTCATGCTCACTGATAAACCTGCCAAAATGTCGGAAAATCTGTCACACGTTGCACACGACGATCAGACTGCTTTCACAATCAGACTTTTGAAGAATGGCAAGCTCGGTGCGGTGGACTGTTGTACTGAACATCATGTGCTCTCGTGTTGACATGGGTGTAGTTCAGCCCCCTTTACCCAACATTTCGTCCTTTTCTCATGGACATTCAGAGCTAAATCAATACGGACATATGTACTAAACCGGAACTTATCTCCTTTCATCATTTCCCAAGCCTTCTATGGCACCTTATAACAGCATATGCAGATTAAAAGAACAAAAGCAGAGAGAACAAGAGGGTTCTTCCGAATTCACTGCACTGTTTGTTCTGCTGTCAGTTTGGCTGATTTATGCTGCTTCCTGATACATTGTGTTCTTATTATCTGCTGCTGATAATATTGTCGGACAGTGTAGGTGTTAATGAGATGTTAAAATGATTCCTGTGACTGAACATTTGCACTGTTACAAAACACGTCTGCATAATCCTTTAAAATCTGAAATTCAAACACGGCTGCTAGTTTGCACAGTATCTATCTATCTACACTCTAAAAAAAAGGTTCTATATGGTTCTTCGTCGTAATCATAGAGGAACCACTTTTGGTGCTATATAGCACCATATCTTAACATGTTCCGTATATGGTAGCGGTGCTATATAGCACCTTAGTCAAAGAACCTCTGAAGAACCGCTGAAGAACCACTGAAGCACCAAAATTGGTGCTATATAGCACTTAAAAAGGTTCCCCTATGATTACGAGCCAAGAACCATTTTTGGTGCCATATAGAACCTTTTTTTTTTTAGAGTCTATCTATCTATCTATCTATCTATCTATCTATCTATCTATCTATCTATCTATCTATCTATCTATCTATCTATCTATCTATCTATCTATCTATCTATCTATCTATCTATCTATCTTTACAATTGCTGAACCACACTCTAAAAAAAAAAAAGGTTCTATACGGCACCAAAAATGGTTCTTCGTCGTAATCATAGAGGAACCACTTTTGGTGCTATATAGCACCATATCTTAACATGTTCTGTATATGGTAGCGGTGCTATATAGCACCTTAGTCAAAGAACCGGTGAAGAACCTCTGAAGAACCGCTGAAGAACCACTGAAGAACCAAAATTGGTGCTATATAGCACTAAAAAAGGTTCCCCTATGATTACGAGCCAAGAACCATTTTTGGTGCCATATAGAACCTTTTTTTTTTAGAGTGCATGTTGAAGTAATATATTTTGCTTTCTGGATTCATATTGTGATTAGTGTTTTCATGGACACATCATTGCCTAAAATTATATTGTTGTGTGTTGATTTGGGTGAATTTGTGAATTAGTACATTATGGAAAGATGCGTTCTGCTAAATATGTACCAGATGATTTGAAATGAAGTCTTGCAGATTCTGCTTGAGGTGAATTTCATAGATTTTATTTAATTTAAATCGACATTTTATCTGAAATCATGTTGATTTTTGGTGTGTGTGTGTGTGTGTGTGCATGAGCTACAACATGAACCTCTTGTGCTGGTAGCCCCTAAACCTGAGTGCATTCTGGGAAATGCAGTTCTCAAAAAAAGACAAACATTAACCATGCAGAGACATGTAGAATGTTATGTGTGCTGTTGAGCGTAATGGCATATTGATAGCTGTTGTAATACGTGTATATATAATTATAGGGAACATGCATAGTTAGAAATGCGCTGATTGTAATGGTTGAAATCAAAAGAAATCTCAATGTCTGTAGTTACAAATTCAACAGATCGTTCACTGAACTGTCCGTTGACATGCACAATAAATGCACCACTAACTGTAACTATGCTGTCTTTGTCTTAAATCTTTATGTGAAATCTGTGCCGTAAGACCAACTCATAAGCAAGGAACATTTCCTGCCTTGTATGCATTTGAGTAGTTATTGTAAGAATGTTTTGTACTGATAAAACAGTTCTTCTGATAAGCATGAAGTAAACAATTCTGTATTGAATGCGTTTGGAAAATAAAGGCAGCTTTTTCCTCATGGCTCAAGCGTGTGAAAGCATATTGATTAGTCGTGTCTGGAAGAGCTGTGTGGTTTTATTCCCTTTTTGTGACATTTTTCTACATTTGTGTGTATGAAAATCCTGATCCCTAGAGATCAGGGTGTGTAATAGAATGGCGATATACGCATAAAACAATCTGATAATAGCAAATGAGTTTCTGCAGTCATTTGTTCCTGGTAGACTAATGGCACAAGCTGCTGTAATCCATAACGTCTCTTGTAAAGATTTGCATTTCGCTGCTGTTGCGGAGGTTTGTTTGTGTTCGCTCTTCTTTGTTTCTGAATGCTGCACGTACATGTGCGTTCTGCTACAGTGAAATTGAAAAAGCTTTTATGCTGTGCAGGGTGTGTGCTTAGCATGTACAGCCGTTGTGCAGTTTGTTTTTGATAAGAAGAGTGTGTACAGCTGATTATTCCCTCTGTGTGTGTCTGTCTAACCTGATATTCTGTACAGAAACAGTTGCAATAAAAAAAAACAGAAATATGTGGCTAAACGCATTACGTTTATGCATTTTGCAGAGGCTTTTATCACTTTTTCTTCTTTATCAGTTCATACAACCCTGGGAATCGAACCCATGACCTAGAGCACATGCTCAGAAACTTCCCTTCACTCAAAAAAATTGGATAAACGTTGGATATACTTAACAGGTTCCACGTAATTGGGTTGTGTTGAATTTAATTAACATTGTTTATTTCAGTAAACATAACTTTTTATTTTTTTACGTAAGGTTAATTCAATGCCATTTAGCTAAATCAGGTTAACATTCTTAATTTTGTCCAAAACTATTCAATTTAATAATTCTAAAATGAATATAAAAAACAAAACAAGTAATCCAGTTTATTTAATAATTTTTATTTAGTGAAATACTATTTTTACAACATTTACAAAACCTTTTACAAGGTCTTACTGGCTAGCCAGAAGATGGTTTTGTTACATCATGGCATGCCCAAAGTAGTTGCTTTTTATTATTAATACAACTTTAATTGTTAATAGCAGGTCCTCACCCCAGCCCCTTTGCAAAGCATGATGGGAAGTGAAAGTCTTGTTTGATTGGGTTACTTGATTGAAACATGTTATTTCAAAATGAAAACCTCAAGTTATGTCAAAGAGTAGCGGTTTTAAGCCAGTTTAACATCAATCAATTACATCTGAACCAGAAACCTGATATTATTCTGTTAAATCAAGGTGAATTAATAAAGTGAACAGCATCATCAAATACTTTGAGTGTTTTTGAGATATAAACGTTTAATTTTTGTTACTTTGCATGTTAACTTTATCTTGTATATTTATCTCTTGTTGATTACAATGTAAGATTTTATCATAGCTAGTAAAGTAGCTATGAAAAGGAATGAACGGACAGAATTGTTTTAATATGTAAAGAGCATAATTGTATTAGTATTCAGCTGAAAACTCTTGACTTAACAGCTGATTTAAATATTTTATTAAATCACATTTTTCTTATTTAAAAATAACTCTAAGATAGTTTCCCCTAGACTTTTTGCTTTTCTTTTTATGGCAGCTACACAAATTAGTATCATATGAAGGAAGTAATATGAATTATTTGAGAGAGATTTTTCGAAAACAAAGATTACTGGAGTACATTTTACAACAAAATACAATTTTTATAATATTATGTTAGTGTTACCTGCCAATACTTTGTAAGTGAAATTTACTAGCAATTTCGGAGTGAGATTGTTTTATACACCTTGTGTTTTTCACTTGCCCTCAATTGCAACACTTTGACTTTTCAATTGCAAATTTGACAAGGCAGTTTTTCTCAGTGCAAGTGTATTAATTGTACTTTTACTTGTGGCACATGCATATGTATAGGTTTCTTACCCAAAAGAAGGCAGGCAGATTTATAGTTATGAAGGAGATTGTTAACAGCCAGTATCTCTTAATTCAACTATTACATCAATACAATATCCTGTAATCATTGACACACACACACTGTTCCCCTGTGTTAAATCTTCTACAAATCCACAAGCTTTTTGTGTCAATCCAGGACAGAAGTGAGAGTGTGAATCAGAGGAAAGACAACGCATGTCTGTGTGTGATCTTGTTTGTATATGTTTAAAGAGGATTTCAGTGTGCGTATATGTGTGTGTGTGTGTGTGTGTGTGTGGTGGGGGTTGGGGTCCTCTAACATTCTTTAAAAGAGGAATTTCGTTAAAGACAAAAAAGGGAAAGGAGGAGTGGCTTCGTCCGGCCCTCACACTCCGAATCAACGCACTGCAGTGTGTGTGTTTCATTAGGAGCTTTGTGTTTGATTTTTCCGAATGCTGCACCTCCTGCAGTGTTTGTGCGTGTGCATTGTGTGCTTGTGTGAGTCTTCCTGCACGGAGGCATATTGCTGTTTGCTGCGGTGTGTGACTTGATCATTTTAGGTATTTATAGCTTTTGTTTGTGCCCTGATGGATTTCTATGTTGTCCATTTACATTTGTTGCTCATGTAGGTGGGTTCACTTTTCTATACACTCTTAAAAATAAAGGTTCCTTATTGCCATTGATGGCTCCATGAAGAACCTTTTAACATCCATGGAACTTTTCCATTGCACAGAAGGTTCGTTCGATAAAAATGGTTCTTTTTCACTGAAAGGATCTAAAATGTCTAAATATTTAAAACCTTTATTTTTAAGAGTGTTGTTTGTGTGCATATTTATCTCTAGAAGCGCGATAAAACCTCCCTTTAGGAATGTCTTTAGCTGGATAAAATAATTTTTATGTAAAATTAATATCTTTTTTACATTTAAAAAATGCTATGTTTTCTTTTAGGGTTAGGATCTGTGGTATGCCCTTATTTACATAGCTAGTTAACTCTGTGTGTGTGTGTGTGTGTGTGTTGTGAGGTTACTCTGGGCCCCTAGTGAGATTAACCTCTCATCCAGACTCCACCTCTCACTGCTGCAGATATCTGACTCCTCCTTTAACATACACGCTCCCCTCTTCATTCTGTGCGGGGCAGATTTGAGTTTCTTAAATGCTGATGCCACCTCTGATATCTACAGTGCACAATACGATGGCACATTAGATGTACGCAAAATTGCTCTAACACAAATAACACCGTCCCACTGAGGCATAGCGTCTACAAGAGCCCTGAAGGTGTGCTGTGGTCTCTGGCACCAACACATTAGCAGCAGATCCTTTAAGTCCTGTAGATTGCGAGGTTGAGCCGCTGTAGATCGAACTTGTTGGTCCAGCACATCCCACAGATGATCAACTGGATTGAGATCTGGGGAATTTGGAGGCCAGGGCAACACTTCGAACTCTTCATCATGTTCCTCAAACCATTCCTGAACAATGTGTGCAGTGTGAAGGGTGCATTATCCTGCTGAAAGAGGTCACTGCCATCAGGGAACACCATTGTCATGAAGGGGAATACCTGGCCTGCAACAATGTTTAGGTAGTTGGCACGTGTCAAATTTACGTCCACATGAATGGCGAGACCCAGGGTTTCCCAGTAGAACATTGTCCAGAGCGTGAAGCTTCCCACACCAGCTTGTCGTCGTCCCACAGTGCACCCTGGTGCCATCACTTCCCCAGGTAAATGGAGTACACGCACATGACCGTCCACGTGATGTAAAATACACAGCAGATGCACTGTGTGTAGTGACACATTCCTCCCATAATCATCATTCAAATTGTGTGACTTGTGCCACAGTAGACCTTCTGTTGGCTCGAACCAGACGGGATAGCCTTCATTGCCCACGTGCATCAATGAGCCTTGGCCGCCCAACACCCTGTCACCGGTTTGTGGTTTGTCCCTCCTCGGACACTGTTGGTAAATTCTCACCACTGCTGACCGGGAGCAACACACAAGCCTTGCCGTTTAAGAGATGCTCTGACCCAGTCGCCTTGCCATAATAATTTGTCCCTTGTCAAAGTCTCTCAGATCTTCATTTCTCCTGCATCCAGCACATTGATTATGAGATCGGATTGTTTGCTTTCCATTTAATCTCCCCAGACCTCAATATGAGGTTTTGTTAGATGATCAACGATATTCACTTCACCTGTGACTGCTCATAATGTTTTGTGCATGCAAAGCATGCTTGTGTTTTCATTTAAGGAAGTGTAGAAGGGTGTAACGGCCAGAAAGCATTTTATGCTATCAATTATTGGTCTTAAATTAGACCAACAAATCAACACCATACCAGTTTTAGCTTTAGATTAGCTAAAGTCAAACTCATCAACTCGACTTAATTACTCTAATTCTTTGTATTCTGGGTTACCTCTCTCTTCCATCTCTGCCTTCAAATGGTACAAAATGAGACCATATCACATCAATTTTACGTTCCTTGCACTGGCTGCCAGTCCGATACCATATCGACTACAAGATTTTGTTATTCGTCTATAAAGCTCCCAATAATGTAGAAAATATCTCTCCGACCTGATTATTACGTACAATCCTTCAAGATCGCTTAGATCCCAAAATGGTCGTCTTTTGGTGGTACCACGATCTCGCCTGCAACCAAGCCTTCGCTTTTATATCCATGTTAAAAACACATCTTTTTTTCTTGTGCTTTTAATTTTTTGTCATTTGTATGTGTTCTTAGGCATTTATCTTCTCTATGTACAGCACTTTGGCCAACTCAGCTCGATTTTAAATGTGCTTTATAAATAAAATTTGAATTGAATTATAACTCGATTTACACAATAGCAAGAACAGGATGTAAATATAGATTTGGCCATTGCTCGTGATGATGTGACAGTTTGTCAACTTGGTGTTAATATTCAATATTATTTAATATCCTTTGGAAATTGTTAAAGAATTATACTGCAATCTCATCAAACAGAAAAGAGAGTTTTCTTGCGATACAAATCAATCGAAACCTTGCTAATGCTCACCAACATTTGTGCTGCTGTTTTTTCTCTGAAAATGATGTCACTTCCTAGTTTTATAAGTTTGTAAGATGGATTTTACAAAAGATTAACAGGATGGAAAGTGAAATTGAGAACCCCACAAATTCTCAAGAAAACATGTTGTTGGAAACATTTTGAATACACTCAAAAAAAAAAAAGGTTCTATATGGCACCAAAAATGGTTCTTGGCTCGTAATCATAGGGGAACCTTTTTAAGTGCTATATAGCACCAATTTTGGTGCTTCAGTGGTTCTTCACCGGTTCTTTGACTAAGGTGCCATATAGAACCTTTTTTTTTAGAGTGTAGGTGAAGTAAAAATGTACAAAAAACACACTGCAGAAATATCTGCTTAAACTAAGGTTTATTTAAAAATCAATATAGGCCTACTCCCTATTTAATATTAATAATAGTATTATATGTGTATGTATAGTGATGAATGTGTGTGTGTGTGTGTGTGTGTGTGTGTGTGTGTGTGTATATATAGATACACTCTAAAAAAAAAAAGGTTCTATATGGCACCAAAAATGGTTCTTGGCTCGTAATCATAGGGGAACCTTTTTAAGTGCTATATAGCACCAATTTTGGTTCTTCACCGGTTCTTTGACTAAGGTGCTATATAGCACCGCTACCATATACAGAAGATGTTAAGATATGGTGCTATATAGCACCAAAAGTGGTTCCTCTATGATTACGACGAAAACCCTTTTTTGGTGCCATACAGAACCTTTTTTTTTTTAGAGTGTATATATATATATATATACATATAATTTTTTTTTTGTTTATTATATAGTGAGATGGTGGTCCGAATGTATCAGAAGGTTGCTGGTTTGATCCCAGCGATCACCACCAGTGTGTCCTTGAGCAAGGCCCTTTACTCCATGTTGCTCCAGAGGGATTGTCCCTGTAATAAGGGCACTGTAAGTCGCTTTGGATAAAAGCGTCTGCCAAATGCATAAATGTAAATATAGTTGTGACAAAAAGGAAACTAACTAATATAATTTTTATCTTTCAAAAAGATAGTACCTTTATACTAAGTTTAATATTTTATCTAGTATGTTAAAACACATGAAAATGTACTGCATAACAGTTAAGACCCAGAACATTTTCATTATCGGTCTTGTGTTCTTTCTCAGCTGCTGCTGTCATCTTATCCTCTGATTTGATTTCATTAGGTTTTACTTAGTTTTTATCTAGAATTGAGCACTCTCGTTACCTTGTTTTTTTCTTTTCTTTTCTTTTCCTCCAGAGCTCAGTTTTTTTCAGCTTCCTGCACTTTTATTCTCCATTTGTTCAGTCCTTCATTTCTCCATCTCAACAGAAGCAGCAGGTCACATGATTTCCTCCTTCAGCTCTGCCCATATTAGGAGTGAGTGTGTGGGTGGAGCCAGCTGCTGATCTGACACAAACAGTTGCTCACTTTTAGTCATAGCTGTGTATAGTATACTAAAATAATCACCGTTATCATTACTATTAACTTGTATTCATTTGTTTAATATTTTTTATAGAAAATATTCATGATTTAATGCAATTAAATAAATCTTTATAATTAATACATATTTTATTGATGTATAATTCGTTTTTTTGTTCTTACATGGAATTAAAAAAATCTTAGCATTTTATTAGTTTAATTTTAGCACTTATAGTCTCATAAGACATTCCTGATTAAAATCACAAACAAAGTAATTCAAGTGTCTTGTTAGTTGCTTTTATAAGAAAATATGCCAAGAGCACAAATGTTAAATGCAAATATGTCAGTTTAGAAATGTAGTTTAAAATCTTGAGTCAAATGGTTTAAACCGATGAGAAAAACACAACGTAAACTACGACTGCTTTTTCTTTTTTTTTTAGGAGTTTTGTTTCTTCAAAAAAAATAAGCAAACTTTTAATAAGAGACAATAAGTTAAAAATGGTGGTAACACTTTACCTAAACATTAAGGTTTCATTTGTTAGCATTATTTAACTACATTATTTACCATGAAATAAGAGTGAACAATACTTCTACAGCATTTATTAATCTTAAACATTTACTAATACATGTTTTTAGATCAAAATCTGTTAACATTAGTTAATGCACGTGAACTAACATGAAACATTTTATTAACTAACATTAATAAAGGTTAACAAATACTGGGACAATATATAGTTCATGTTGGTTAATGTAACAAATTAGACCTTATTGTTTTTCAGTATGTTTTATTATAATTAATAAACACAAAGTAGCAAAGCAAAAGCTGACAAGTACAAATTGTTTGTTTTGTTCCTAAACTGCAGTTTTGATTTTAGTTTTTAATTTTCTGTGCACATCCCATTTTATTTAGGTTAATTCATCATTTAAATGGAGGCAAACATAAAATCAATGTCAGTATTTAAATAGTCTCTTTGAATGAATTGCTTCTGTTCTCTTTAAATGTTTAGTTCTCATTATAATTTAATAAACATATCCTCAAACTCAAAGGCATTTCTAGAAAGTAAAATGAATTGTATTTCTATCAGACGCAACATGACCACCGTGTGCACTTTACACACAATGTTAGAACTCCTCATTCATACACACACTGAGCTCATATCCGGCCGCTATCAGGGGTGTGTGTAGAGTGATGTAGTGTGTGTCAGCAGATCAAATACTGCGTGTGCGTCTTGTAGTCAGTCCTGAAGTGTGTTGTTAATTTAACGCAGGGAAACGGGATGCCGGTGTGTGTGTGTGCATGTTTGAAGGGGGTTGGGCAGAGGTCAGAGGTCACAGTGAAAGATGAAAACATGTGGAGGAGGGGTGACGTGGAATACGTCCGGCCCTGTGGTGGCGCTCTCGCGTTCTCTCTCTTGCTTTCTGTCTTCCGTCTCTCGTGTTTCTGTCCCTGTGCTTTCCTGACACACACCTTCCTCTGTGCTCACTGATCACGCACCTTAATCCGGCTTTCTTGAGATGAATTATCAGTTACATGAAGCACCTGGAATATCCGTTAATCAACCTGGTCTATTGAATCTCGGCTTGATCACGTTTCAGAACAGAGGTTATGTTATAGAATCATTTGAATAAAACCATTGAAAGATTATTGATGTATTGACACTTTATTCTCACACTACGGATTCAGTTTTATATGCTAGATGTTTGTTTTCGTGTGGCGTGTGTCTTTTTTTTACCAAGATCTAATCCTATTAACCGTTATTGAAAATATCTCATGTGTGTGGGAAGGGTTTTGCTGCTGGCGTTTCGATTATGTTTGCGTAATGCTCTATTCTCATTCATGCAATGGATTTTCAATTTCTTCCCGTGGTAAGTGTTAAATCAGAATGCTTTTGTGCCCATTATGTCAATTATGAGAAATTAAGTGCATTATTTTTCCTCACACGGCTGTATTTAATGTGATGCCGTGTCTAAAGTGTTTCTGTTCCGTACACTCTTACAAATAATGGTTCCAAAGGGGAAGAACTATTTTTGGTTCCACAAAAGAACCGTTAGTGTGAAGAACATTCTAAAAGAACCTTTTGTGGCGTGTAAAGATTCCATGGATGCTGAAGGTTCTTCATGGAATCATAGATGCCAATAAAGCAGGGGTTTTCAAACTGGGGTCCCCAGAAAATTTCAGAGAAAGCAAAAATAATTTACTTTCTAAATGTTTCTCTCATTTCCTGCCGTTTACATTCCAGATTTGTATGTGTTTGCTTTGTATCTCTCTAGTGAGTTTTTCTCACTATAGTCCCCTTTATCTCGCTCACTGGGAATGTAAGGCAGTATCCTTAAAGCAGGATGTAAGCTGCTTGCTTACATTAATTGTGAAAATTGCTTACACTCATTTTTTTTTTAATAAAAAAAAAAATGTCTTCAGGTTTATACATCCAACATTAATAGCCAATTTAAGTTGGGAAACAATATGTTGCATTTATAATGTCATTTTTCAGTTACTACTTAACAGTTTAAAGGTTTTTTAATACATAAAAATAGATGGATTTTAGGAAGGGGGTCCCTCATAAAGGTTCATCATATTTGGGGGTCCTTGGCGTCATAAAGTTTGAAACCCCCTGCAATATAAATCATTATAAGTGATGCTATACAAAAACAATAAATGAAAATATCACTCACTCATCCAGATGTGAATTCAGTTCAGATATGTAGAGATTTATCTTTCATCAGTGGATTGATGCGTGCTGTCATTTGTTCTTTCATTTGTCATTTGACGTTCTTTCTCTCTTATTGTGAGATGAGAATTCTTGTGCTTTTCCTCTTGCATTTGATTCATGCGTTGCATTACTGCTGTTTCAATTGAATGAATAATCAAAATGTAAATAAAAATAACCTTGAGATGGTGTTCTAAATAATCAGCTGTTCATGAATTAGAATCACAATCGTTGCCCTAAATGACTTGAATTGACATTACTTGAATTAGTTGTATTTGTCTAGTTGAGACTGATCCGTGTGTGTCAAAGTTGCAAATGCCTACACATATTTATTGTGTAATCTTATATGAGAAGTGTACTGTATTTGGACAGTAAATGTGCTGTGTATGATTGTTAGAATCAATGCTAAATTACAGACTTACAGATTTTGTGGTGATTTTATTCGTAAGACTTCAATTTCAGATGAACAGGCTTGTTATAATTTCCGATCATTTCTTTTTTTTTAGGGTCTTCACTTTGCATTTATAATGTCGAAAAAATCGTATGAATTGAAGGATTTGAATAATCTAATAAACACTGCGTGAATACAAGCTCTTGAATGATAAACTGATGAATGATAAAAGCATCTGTTAAATGATGAAATGAATGGTCTTTTTCTTGTGCTGAGGATTTTTACATGTTTACCCATTGTATCACATTTATGGAAATTGTATTTTACTGTAAAAGTCGTACACATTTTTATGTTATAAGTATTTGCATGTTTGTATGACAGTTCACTGTTATTGTAAAAATATCACAGGGGTCATAAGGTGCTTTTTATTTCGACTTTTGTTGAATTGCCTTTTATTAATTTTTTTAATTTTGTAGTATTATATTTAACATTTAATACAATTAATAAAAAAGTTAAATGTATTAGTAGTTAGTGTAACAATAGTAACACTGTTATTTGGTGCAATTAAAACAAAACAAAACGTTTTTTGCTATTCTTTAATATTTGTAATATTATTATTATTATTATTATTATTATTATTATCATTATTATTATTATTTAATAGTCTGACATTAGCAAATGGTATAGTCACTCAGTTTTACTACACTGTAACAAGTTAAGTTCAGCTGCTGTCTTTAACGTTTTGAAGTATAATCAGACTGAGTTGGATCTTGTATAACTAATAAAATAGTTGCAATTGCTTAAATTATTTTTGATGAGTTAAAGTAATGTAAAATCATATGTTGTTGACTTATTGATCATATCCCCCTGCATTACTTAGTAGAAGTGTTACATATATTTTTAAGTAAAGAATGTTGAGTGAACTCAAATATTTAAGTACATATAACAAAGGTTTTCTTGTTAATTTTAAGTAAAATTATTCCAAGTTGGGTTTACTTAAAACAAGTGTGGTGATAAAATGGTGCATATATATTTTAAGTAAATCCAACACATTTTTACCAGTGTGAGAACCAGGACCTTTTTTCATGTCATTACATTGTTTAGAAGAGTATAAGAGAACATTTAAAAAATAAAATGTTGCAAAATGATATTTTATTCGTGTTATGTGGACACAGGACTCAAATGTAAAGAAAATGCATAAAAAGACATGAAAAACAATGGGATTTAAAATGAATAAATAAATACATTTTTAGGTTTCAGGATTTTTTTTGTACTAAACTTTGTATGAAATGATTATCTCAACTATGCTATGAAAGATATAATGATTTGAAATATAATTTTGCTTTATGCAATATTTGTGTAAAGTGGCCATAAGCGGGTTTTTCCATTACATACAATGTATCTGTACACTGTGTCTAATATGCATATTAATGTGTTCTTGGAGCAACATGCAAGAAAAAAGAAGTGTAATAATGGGAGTAATAATTGGCAAGATTTTCATAATAACATCTAATATTTCAAAGGAATACTGAAATATAATTTCAATATAATTGCCTGATAACAGTGTACGAATGAAATCAATGCCCTGTTTCGTAACAAAGTCATATAGATTTGAAACCCCAGAGATGTTGATTTATGACACAATTAAAAGAGTAGTCAGATTTAAATGAAAATTACAAAATATTATCATATTTCCATAAGAGTGTTAAATCTGATCACTGAATGAATGTCCAAGGAGAGGCAGGTGTCCTGGTGAAACTTCCAAACCTTTGGTTTCTCTGAAAAGCCCTGAATGTGCTCTTTACAGACCCACATGAATGGTGTCAGAAGTTCATTAAAAAAAATATAATGTCCTCTACAGAGGACAAACGTCTATTCCTGGGTCCCAGGAGGATATGATAATTTTACAGTATACATGTATTTAAATTAAATGCATTTTATGCTAGAAAAGTGATCAAATGTGTTTTTAAACATCGCTTCCGTAATGCAGGTTAAGGGAATATTGATGGATTCTGTAGCTGTTGTTTTTTCTGTTAGGAAATCTCTTTCTTTTCTCTCCCTGATAGATTATTATATGATATGAAATGTTTATGGATATCTCTGTAGATATGACTGATCTGTTTTGATAATTGTACATCTTTCTCTCCCTGATAGATTATTATATGACATTGAATGTTAAAGAATTTATAGATCGCTCTGTAGATTTGACTGATCTGTTTGATATTTATATTTAAATATTTATAGACTATATAAGTAAGTTTGAGTGTGTATTAAATAAGGTGTGTGTGTGTGTGTTTAGAGTAAGCTGGTGATGGAGGGCTTCAGGAGCCTACGGGAGGGCGAGCAGGTTGAATTCACCTTCAAGAGGTCGAGTAAAGGTCTGGAGTCGCTCAGGGTCACGGGGCCCGGCGGGGGCCCATGCTCGGGCAGTGACCGACGCCCCAAGGGGAAGGCCCTGCCCCTCAAACGCAAACCAAAGGGAGACCGGTGAGTCCGCTGAGCATGATGGGATATGTAGTTTAATATGTTTGGTGAAAGCTGGTCTAAAGTTCTAAGTTACTTTCAGTTATTCACAATTCACATTGTGCTGTATTTGTTCCGCAAAAAATGAAATGCGATTGTTCTACACTAAGTGGTATCTTGAGGATAAATGTAATTTGAGATTCAATTTGACTTTATTCATTATAGGTTTATAATTGTCTTTATGACATGAAATGATGTGTCATATAATGCTTGTCTTTAGCAGCTGCCACTAATAACAGGAGTGCTAAAATCCACTGTTTAGAATGACATAGATTAGATGTAATCTTGTGTTCCCATATTTTAATTATATCTCTTAATGTTTTCTCTCTGAAACTTGATTGTTGATATTGTTGTTCACTGAACGCTAACCTCGTTTAATTTACTTCTTTTGTTAATGGTTGTATTTGCAATTCTACAAAAAGTAAATTAAATAGTTTAGCCACAAAAGGAAATGATCTACAGTCTAGCAAACACTTTAAACTAATTACTTGATGCTTTCATTTCATTTGTTTATTTTAAATGTTTTATAAAAAAAAAAAAATATATATATATATATGTGTATATGTGTGTGTGTATATATATATATATATATATATATAAATTACACAATAATACAAAACAACTGTACATATAAAGAAATAAGTGAATGTATAAAATAGAGCGGGGTAATTATATAATTACATATGCATGTACAATTAAAGTTTCTTCATAAAAATACGTTTTATTTTTATTCAAAAATTTCTGTTTCGAACAAGAATTTCTCCTCAAACTTGCGTTTGATGTAGACATGTTTCAGGGTTAAAATGCACAACACGGCATGGTTCTCCGTCCTCTGTATAGGCCTATAAAGAATTAATTTCAGTACTGATAATGTTTTTTAAAGCCACATTAATTACAGCAAGTAATTTTAAAGGTAGACGGGTCATAGTTTGGTTTCGCCAAATGCTTTTCTGTTCACGACTCGCATTGATTGAGTCCGTCTTCTACTTCCTGTTGCCATGGTGATCAGAGCAAAAAAAAATACAAACTGAATAAGTCTTTTCAGTCTGTGTTAAAGCTATTTATAAGTATGTACGTATGTGTGGGTGAGCGGTTTCTCAAGTCCGTCCCTATAGATGTGGTATAAGAAAAAGGTGGACATGAGATGATGGAAGTTTAATAAAGATCAGACCAAGCCTGAACTGATGCTTTAACATATTCATATGAACATATTCTTTAGTCTCAAAAGTGCTTGATACCTTTTTGAATGACAAGAAGTACATTAGGACCTTGAGAGCAATGAATCCTTTTTTTCTTCTTTAAAGTCATTGAACTGAATTAAAAATGGTAACTTATCAATGACAGTGTAAATTTAACTTATCAGTTTATAAGAATCTTGCCTGTAATTTCATCGAACACTGAGATGATACAATTATGAGGTTAATGGATATCTTTAGTTTAGATTAATAGTCCTTTAAACCAATAGTTCTTTGTGTCCGAGTCTGGATGTTATAAGGAAATGATACGTTGAGATTTACAGATGTTTATGCAGTGTTTGGTTAATGGCAAAAATTAATGGTAAATGGACTGCATTTATATAGCGCTTTTAACAGACCAATGGCCATCCAAAGCGCTTTACATATTGCCTCACATTCACCCATTCACACACCGACGGCGGTGTCAGCCATGCAAGGCGCCATCCAGCTCGTCGGGAGCAGCTGGGGTTAGGTGTCTTGCTCATGGACACCTCGACACTTGGTCAGGTGGAACTGGGGATCGAACCACCAACCTTCCGGTTTGTAGACAACCTACATGAACCACTGAGCCACTGCCGAAAGTAATGCATAGGTAATGCATATTACCTTTTATTTTTAAAGGGTTAGTTCACCCAAAAATGAAAATTATGTAATTATTTACTCACTCTCATGTTGTTCCAAACCCGTAAGACTTTCTTTAGTCTTCAGAACACAAATGAAGAACTTTTTAATGAAATATGAGAGATTTCTGTCCCTCCATTGACAGATACACAACGACCACTTTGATGCTTAAAAAGGTTCATAAAGAGATCGTAAAACTAATCCATATGAATTGAGCGGATTAGTTAAAAATTTGGACGAAGAGACTCGATCGCTTTATATGATGAACAGATTTTATTTAGGCTTTTGTTCACATATAAACATTGATCAGCGAACATGAACAGAAGCTCAACCGAACCTGCTTGACACATGAGAACAAACCTCATTGGTTCTTGCTGAAGCTCAAATGTGACGCGTAACACGAGAATGAACCTCATTGGTTCTTGCTGAAGCTCAAATGTTCTGCGTAACACGAGAATGGACCTCATTGGTTCTTGCTGAAGCTCAAACGTTCTGCGTAACACGAGAATGGATCTCATTGGTTCTTGCTGAAGCTCAAACGTGACGCGTAACACGAGAATGAACCTCATTGGTTCTTGCTGAAGCTCAAATGTTCTGCGTAACACGAGAATGAACCTCATTGGTTCTTGCTGAAGCTCAAACGTGACACGTAACACGAGAATGAACCTCATTGGTTCTTGCTGAAGCTCAAATGTGACGCGTAACACGAGAATGAACCTCATTGGTTCTTGCTGAAGCTCAAATGTGACGCGTAACACGAGAATGAACCTCATTGGTTCTTGCTGAAGCTCAAATGTGACGCGTAACACGAGAATGAACCTCATTGGTTCACGTTCTGCGTAACATGAGAATGAACCTCATTGGTTCTTGAGGAAGCTCAAACGTGATGCGTAACACAAGAATGAACCTCATTGGTTCTTGCTGAAGCTCAAACGTGATGCGTAACACGAGAATGAACCTCATTGGTTCTTGAGAAAGCTCAAACGTGATGCGTAACATGAGAATGGACCTCATTGGTTCTTGAGGAAGCTCAAACGTGATGCGTAACACGAGAATGAACCTCATTGGTTCTTGCTGAAGCTCAAACGTGATGCGTAACACGAGAATGAACCTCATTGGTTCTTGAGAAAGCTCAAACGTGATGCGTAACATGAGAATGAACCTCATTGGTTCTTGAGGAAGCTCAAACGTGATGCGTAACACGAGAATGAACCTCATTGGTTCTTGCTGAAGCTCAAACGTGATGCGTAACACGAGAATGAACCTCATTGGTTCTTGAGGAAGCTCAAACGTGACGCGTAACATGAGAATGAACCTCATTGGTTCTTGAGGAAGCTCAAACGTGACGCGTAACACGAGAATGAACCTCATTGGTTCTTGCTGAATGAACCTCATTGGTTCTTGCTGGAGCTCAAACGTGATGCGTAACACGAGAATGAACCTCATTGGTTCTTGAGGAAGCTTAAACGTGACGCGTAACACGAGAATGAACCTCATTGGTTCTTGAGGACGCTCAAACGTGACGCGTAACACGAGAATGAACCTCATTGGTTCTTGAGGAAGCTCAAACGTGATGCGTAACACGAGAATGAACCTCATTGGTTCTTGCTGAAGCTCAAACGTGATGCGTAACACGAGAATGAACCTCATTGGTTCTTGAGGAAGCTCAAACGTGACACGTAACACGAGAATGAACCTCATTGGTTCTTGAGGAAGCTCAAACGTGAGGCGTAACACGAGAATGAACCTCATTGGTTCTTGAGGAAGCTCAAACGTGAGGCGTAACACGAGAATGAACCTCATTGGTTCTTGCTGAATGAACCTCATTGGTTCTTGAGGAAGCTCAAACGTGATGCGTAACACGAGAATGAACCTCATTGGTTCTTGCTGAATGAACCTCATTGGTTCTTGAGGAAGCTCTAACGTGAGGCGTAACACGAGAATGAACCTCATTGGTTCTTGCTGAATGAACCTCATTGGTTCTTGCTGGAGCTCAAACGTGATGCGTAACATGAGAATGAACCTCATTGGTTCTTGCACGTCAAGTGAACATGCTCGAGCTTCTGTTTACCACAACTGATGTGTGAGTTGATGATTTATTTTTAATAAAGCGATTGAGTCTCTTTGAGTCTCTGATTGAGACAGTTCATGGATTCGTTTTACGATCTCTTTATGAACTTTTTGAACCGTCAAAGTGGTAGTTGTGTAGCTGTCAATGTAATGACAGAATTTTTTATTTTTGGGTGAACTAACCTTTTAAGATTGCAAAATTAAATTTCTCAAATATTTATTTTTAAATTTGAGTGTATGAGGTGCCCATGTAAGTAGAAACAAAATAAAACTGCTTTCCATAAAATCAAAATGGTGATAAAATAATTGTTGTTTACACGCTTTCAGTTTTAAGCAGAAGTTCAGCACTGATGTCAGATCAGTTTCGTCAGGTTTGTGTTTGTCTGATTGTCTGCTGCTTAACCACGGCGCCACCTCGAGGCTGAAACCAGTCAGTGCAGATACAGGAGCGACTGACTCAGAAATGTAGGGGAGAGACTAGTTATCATCGCACAGATAACTATAAAGACAAAAGACCAGTTAAACCAAATGCATGTTTATTTTAAAGCAGTGGTTGTTGTGTATTGGTTTCAAACATCACTACAGAGTAGGGGTGTAACGGATCGCAGTTGATCCGTGATCCGTACGGATCACGACCCACGGTTCGGCACGCACGTGACCCGCGGATTTATTGCGCTTTTTTTTTAACTTGTGGATTAATCTGAATTGTTTAGCGATCGCACTAAAAGACAGTTTTTCTGCCGATATTGCTTTTTAAGTGATCTCGTTTAAACCTTTAAACTCGATGCGGAGTTTCAGAGAAACACGTGTGTTCACGTGAGCAGGGCATGTTAATCAGTCAGCAGTGGCTAGCGGAGAAGTAGAAGAACTTGAAAAGCCTCCCGCATTATTCAAATCGCATATATGGGAGCATTTTGGCTTCCCCGTAAAATATAATGATGACGGAAGAAGGGTGGTGGGGGCACTGTGGCACGAGAAAGCCGTATGAAAGTGGCGCATACATCGAGCATGGCACCTGCTGATGCCCGTTTCACACATACTCCGTTTGCAGTGGGTATGGGGTGCGTATGTTTTCCGTGCCCGGCTTCGGTCCGTCAGTGCGTTCCAGGAGCGTGTCGCCGTACAACAGCTGTGCTGATCGTTTCCGCACAGAGTCTATTTTTTGATGTGCTGGCGCTGAATTAAAGTGACAGCGCATCCGCATTAAAACAAACATGTATCGATGCGAAAATCTAGTAATTCCACCACAGATGCATATAATATAACGTATACTCGGTTTTAAAGTAAACACATGGCTTTTTGCCTCGAGTAAAGCAAGGAAAACGGCCTTCAAGTAAACAAGGAGAAATAATGGAGCACCTGTCCTTTCTTGGAGGTGGAAAAACAAAGTTCTTTATGACCTGCAGGATTTCTTGTAAAAAAAATTAAAAACGAAAGAAAAGCATAAGTTTTAATTTAAAATGTTTGTTATTTTAACATAGTCTATTGTCTGTTTTGCAATTTGCATGAGCAACGTAATATTTACATCCAAAGTAGGTATTAAGGCCATATAAATATAAAGTAATGAATTCAATAAAATGTTGTTTAAGTGTAGTGCGTTTAAACATGATATCTATAAAATAGTGTATAGGCCTACAAAGAGAATTGCAATGCTGACAAGTGTGAGAGGTCTACTCTCTCCCTGAGAATGTTGACATCCTAATCTTTAAAAAAAAAAAAAAAAAAAACCTCAGGCCCATTTTCATGTCTCAGGTTGTTTTTATCCAAATTTGATTTATTCAGATGGTTATTTATTTTATTTTTTTTAACACCAAAAGTTCCTTGTTAACTTATAAACCATATAGGTTATGTTAACACCAAAAGTTTTCATGTAATAAATGGAAAGCAAATAAAAATAGTCTCCTCCCCCTTTTATTCTGATCCGAAAAATTATCTGATCCGTGACTCATGATCCGAAGTCGATCCGAACCGTGAGTTTTGTGATCCGTTGCACCAGTTCAAAACCCTATTAAATTAGAAGGTAACTCTTTATTTCAAGGTGGCATAGTTGCACATTACATGTACTTATGCAAAATAACAAGCAATTACCCCTAACCCTACAGTACATGTAGCTAATTAATATTACTCGGTACTTATTTGTGTAATTGCACTGTAGCGTCACCTTAAACTGACATGTAACCCTCCCTTTCATAAATGTCAGTTTGGTGCAAGTTGTGTTTTATGTTTTATTTTCATGAATTTGATCAATTATGGCAAAACAATAGTGTGTATGTAATGTATTCACTTCCATTTGTCAGTTTCATGATTTTTAAAAATAATTACTATGCCTTTAATTAATTAAAGATAGTTTACTTTAGATGGTAGTAATCCTGCCATTAACTTATTCTCTCAAGATGAATATTAATAGAGCAAGATATGAGAGGCATGTAACAGTTTTTGTGAGACCAGTCAGACAATTTGGCATCATTATACAGAAATATATGACTGCAGAATGCTGTGATCGACCAATCAGAATCAAGTCCAGAGAACCGTGTAATAATATATCTGGGCCACTACTCTCTGTACACACGCACACACACACACACACACACACACACACACACACACACACACACACACACACACACACACACACACACACACACACACACACACACACACACACACACACACACACACACACACACACACACACACACACACACACACACACACACACACGTCTGATTACATAGATGTAATGGTTTTTATACTGTTCAAACTGTATATTCTCTCCTCTTACACTAACCCTACCCCTAAACTTACCCATCACACACCACTACAGGCATTTTTACATTTTCAAAAAACTTGTTCTGTGATTTTATAAGCTCAATTTAGGTCCCCACAGTGACACGAGTCCCCATGAGTCAGTGCGTATTCAAGTTGAAGTCCCCACCAGGATAGAAAAACATGAACACACACACACGGGTACTCAGAGATCTGATTGCTATATTTAGAGCTGTAATGTCATTTCCTACTCTCTGGTTTCTATGCTCCGGAATTTCCTTGGCAACCATAGGCTCTGAACATATGTGTCTTTTAACTACTAAACAATTCCTCATGCTCACAGTAACTCCGTTTCCTCATATCTAAGAAATATAGCAGGAAACAACATTCTTGCTATCTTATTATTATTTATATTTTTTTGTGTGGCTATAAATCGTACAATGTGTAGTTTTTTTCTTTTACATTTTAATGTAGGAATTACTAGGCTTGGCCTATCTACCACTCATGATGAAAACTGTGATAAATACTGCAACTGCCACTTTTTGAGTATTTCTCCTAAGGATCTTATTGTACTGTTATTGGAGTAAGTCTTGTCCTGTACTGCCCCCTAGTGACCAACACTGGGCACGTCCAGGTCACGTCTCATCCAAAAATGATAGGAAATAATGTAAAGAATCTTGTTTTTAGGGTAATTACGGTTTTTGTGTATTATTTTCTTAATAAAACAAATTTTGGTTGCATTATATTTTACAGTACACACACATACTTGTGCTTACAAGAAAGTACTGGGTAATATAAGGTAGCTACATGAGTTAAGGTTAGGTTCAGGGTTAGTACCTAGTTATTATCTAATATATTGGTACACTTGTGCTGCTTTAAACCGTGATATATTCACATTCAAAATTTTGAGCTAAGCAAAAAAAATGTAGAAAAGAAATTGATTGCATTCAATTGATTGAAAAGTGACAGTAAAGACATTTATAATGTTACAACGATTTAAATTTCAAATAAATGCTTCAGGGGTTCCCCTAAAAAATGAAACTTTCCACATTGATAATAAGAATCATTAATAGCAATGGATCAATAATAATAAATGCCAAAACTGAGCAGCAAATCCTCATATTAGAATGATTTCTGAAGGATCATGTGACACTGAAGACTGGAGTAACGATGCTGAAAATTCAGCCTTAATCACAGGAATAAATTACATTTAAAAAATAACTATTATAAATTGTAGTAATATTTCAAAATATTACTGTTTTTACTGTATTATTGATCAAATAAATGCTTTGGCGAGCATTAGACACACACACAAAAAAAAATCCTAACTTTTGATCTGTAGTGTAAGTGCTAATCACCCTCTCTCTGATTATTCTGCTGCACCTAATATCTAAATGTAATTGAGCAATATAAATCCTGTTTTATATGATCGCACAATTTTGGGAGTATCATTTCTATAATGCTTTACTGTAAATGAGCCATTTTTTTTGTGTCCTTCCCGCAGGTGTTATAACTGTGGAGGTCTGGACCACCACGCTAAAGAGTGTGGCCTTCCACCCCAGCCAAAGAAGTGTCACTACTGTCAGAGTGTCACACACATGGTGGCCCAGTGTCCCCACAAGAGGGCGCTGTCCCCCTCCACGTCTCAGGACCCCCAACGGCCCTCCACCTCGGCTCAGTCCCAGGAAGAGGAGAGCCGGTCAGGCTCGTCGCCCCACGAGGGCCCGTCGTCCTCCCCGGAGGAAGCATCTCAACGGGGGACTCACTCCCAGCGCTGGAGGAAAAGCTGGGACTGAAATCCAACTCCCTCCCAGACCCGAAATCATCTACCTCACGTGGCCGGGTCAGAGAGGAGACCCTCCCTTCCCGTGCAGCTATGGTATCAGCCAATGGGGGTGTGTGTACATGCGTGTGTTCTCACTGAGCAATCACAACAAACTCTGCGACTGACGTGCGTTTTGGAGCGAGCGTGTTTGAAGTGAATATTACAAGGCAAAATAGATTAAGGAAAACATGAAACTTAACAAATGTTGAAAAAGTTTACCTCCATAATGCGAAATGTAAGGAGGGACTTTTTTTTTTTATCCGTCATGATTTGATTTGCTTTCTTAATGCATGTTCTTCTTCTTAACGTGAACATTTTATTTTAAAGATAACATGACAACTTTCCTCTGAAACTTTTGAATGGTGTGTCACGGTTTCCATAAAAATATCAAGTGTGATCAGATCAAATCAGATCAAATATCACATATCAGATCAAATATCACATCATGTGACCAATTCAGCTTTGATCACAGGAATAAATTACATTTTAAAATATATTCAGATTGAAAACAGTTGTTTTAAATTGTAATAATATTTCACAATAATACAGTCTAAACTAGTTTCAGAGGAAAATGCACAGATAAAACGTTCATTTCAAGATCAAGAACGTGCATTAAGATCAACCCGATTCAGACATAATGACAAAGAAAACTTTTGAATTCCTCACAATCAGGTTCACATCCAAATTCACGGGTCGCGGGACAGATCTGTTATGGCTGGGGTGGATATAGTCACACTCACTATATCCTATCAATAATATTATAATGGGGTATAGAGAAAATGTTCAAATCAGTTTATTTTTCTTTGTGGGTGGATGGTTTTTATATGCGTCTCTCAGATCAGCTGCTGTCAGCCGTCTGGTCTTAAATTTACTAAGAGTTTGTAACAATTGAAGAGCTAAATTAACTTGAGTCAGAGAGGACTAACTGATTATTGGCATTGTTTAGCTGCAGTGCAAAGCTGTCTTCTGCTTGATCACAGGCTGTTCCACAGCTTACGTGATAATTTAAGGCATTAATATATGTTGAGATATTATAAATGTTGAAGTGTAATTTATATAGAGTGCGTAGGTAGATGAAGTAGATTCTCTATGACGGCGTTTTGGTTTGATCCCTCTCCTCCTTCACGCATCTCTCAGCCTCATTGAAAGTGATCATCTTGTGGAGGACGTGATGCTGCTTTCAGCGCGGAATGAGATTCTGTCTGGAGAAAAATTGTTCAAGTTGTGTCACAGGAAAATCTGAGTTTCATAAAAGCGTCATTTTCTCTCACTTCCTGTTGAGACGTCATGTAAAAAGAACCAAAAATGACAGCGGCCTTAAAAAAAGTTTGATCTTGGATGTGTAAAGTGGTGAATTATTGTAGTGGTTTGACAGTCATTGAAGCATTTTGCTATAATCGATTCATCCAAGTAGGCTATACTTTAGTTTTGACACGATTGATCATCAACGTGGGCGTATATTGTTGCATTATTCTGTAGTTTGTTGTCCAGTTTCTTTTGGAGCAACTGATTACTAAACAACTAATAAATGGCTAATACATTACCATGCAAAATTGCTGGTAAATTTCACAAATAATTACTAAGAAATGCCAAGTAACACACTGAATTAGACTACATGTGAAGCTTTGAAGTAGAATGACTGAAATGGTATTTCCTTGTAAATAATCTTAATCCAATCATTTTTATTCCATTCACAATTTTCAAAAATCAGTGTTTGCGCCGATGACGAAATTTACGCTCACCGTGATTTTGTTCCTGGATCAACATATTTTGTTGGTCCTGGAACAACATTCCTGTCCGATAATTTAGTCCTATTCCTATACCTAACCCTACCCATAACTTATCCCTGAATTCAGAGAGAAATGATAGGTGAATAACACTGATGTAGAAGCACCTAACCCTGGTTGTAAGCCTAAACTTGACATAAATGATCCAGGAACATGTACTTGCCCAGACAGCAACATAAGCCCTGTTTCCACCGGAATTACCTGGAACAAATTGTCCTAGGAACTCTCCCCCCCTCCATCATGGTCTAAAGTACCGTGAAGATTAGTCCGGTGACGTAGGACTGCACGTGGCTTTCTTGTTCCCTCTGGATTTCATCCTCCGCATATAAGCTTAATAAAGCCTGAACCTTGTCGTCTGTCCATCGGCCGTATTTTTTAAACTTCATTGTTGATTGAAATAGCAACAGACTTTTAAAAATGTTAAAATGCTGCGTGAAGTCAACCAATCAGCATGTTCAGCGCCCAAGTCCAACCCCGAAAGTTCCTGAACTTTGAAAAAGTGCTACCTCGCGAGCAGGGCCGTTTGGAGTGGGAAATATTTACCCGGAACTTCATTTAGACCCCTGTTCCTGCGGTCGAAACACACCGAGTACCACACAAAGTCCCTAGTTCCTGGGGAAAGTTCCTGCGGTGGAAACGCGGCTATTGTGAGCAGGGCCATTTTGAGTGGGAAATATTTATCCGGAACATCATTTAGACCCTAGTTCCTGTGGTCGAAACACACCCGAGTACCACCCCAAAGTCCCTAGTTCCTGTGGTCGAAACACACCCGAGTACCACCCCAAAGTCCCTAGTTCCTGGGGAAAGTTCCTGCGGTGGAAACGCGGCTATTGTGAGCAGGGCCATTTTGAGTGGGAAATATTTATCCGGAACATCATTTAGACCCTAGTTCCTGTGGTCGAAACACACCCGAGTACCACCCCAAAGTCCCTAGTTCCTGGGGAAAGTTCCTGCGGTGGAAACGCGGCTATTGTAAGCAGGGCCATTTTGAGGGGGAAATATTTATCCAGAACATCATTTAGACCCTGGTTCCTGCGGTCGAAACACACGAGAGTACCACCCCAAAGTCCCTAGTTCCTGTGGTCGAAACACACCCGAGTACCACCCCAAAGTCCCTAGTTCCTGTGGTCGAAACACACCCGAGTACCACCCCAAAGTCCCTAGTTCCTGTGGTCGAAACACACCCGAGTACCACCCCAAAGTCCCTAGTTCCTGCGGCCGAAACACACTCGAGTACCACCCCAAAGTCCCTAGTTCCTGCGGTCGAAACACACCCGAGTACCACCCCAAAGTCCCTAGTTCCTGCGGTCGAAACACACCCGAGTACCACCCCAAAGTCCCTAGTTCCTGCGGTCGAAACACACCCGAGTACCACCCCAAAGTCCCTAGTTCCTGTGGTCGAAACACACCCGAGTACCACCCCAAAGTCCCTAGTTCCTGTGGTCGAAACACACCCGAGTACCACCCCAAAGTCCCTAGTTCCTGTGGCCGAAACACACCCGAGTACCACCCCAAAGTCCCTAGTTCCTGCGGCCGAAACACACTCGAGTACCACCCCAAAGTCCCTAGTTCCTGCGGTCGAAACACACCCGAGTACCACCCCAAAGTCCCTAGTTCCTGCGGTCGAAACACACCCGAGTACCACCCCAAAGTCCCTAGTTCCTGCGGTCGAAACACACCCGAGTACCACCCCAAAGTCCCTAGTTCCTGTGGTCGAAACACACCCGAGTACCACCCCAAAGTCCCTAGTTCCTGCGGTCGAAACACACTCGAGTACCACCCCAAAGTCCCTAGTTCCTGTGGTCGAAACACACCCGAGTACCACCCCAAAGTCCCTAGTTCCTGCGGTCGAAACACACCCGAGTACCACCCCAAAGTCCCTAGTTCCTGCGGTCGAAACACACCCGAGTACCACCCCAAAGTCCCTAGTTCCTGCGGTCGAAACACACCCGAGTACCACCCCAAAGTCCCTAGTTCCTGCGGTCGAAACACACCCGAGTACCACCCCAAAGTCCCTAGTTCCTGCGGTCGAAACACACCCGAGTACCACCTCAAAGTCCCTAGTTCCTGCGGTCGAAACACACCCGAGTACCACCCCAAAGTCCCTAGTTCCCGTGGTCGAAACACACCCGAGTACCACCCCAAAGTCCCTAGTTCCCGCGGTCGAAACACACTCGAGTACCACCCCAAAGTCCCTAGTTCCTGCGGTCGAAACACACCCGAGTACCACCCCAAAGTCCCTAGTTCCTGCGGTCGAAACACACCCGAGTACCACCCCAAAGTCCCTAGTTCCTGCGGTCGAAACACACCCGAGTACCACCCCAAAGTCCCTAGTTCCTGCGGTCGAAACACACCCGAGTACCACCCCAAAGTCCCTAGTTCCTGCGGTCGAAACACACCCGAGTACCACCCCAAAGTCCCTAGTTCCTGCGGTCGAAACACACTCGAGTACCACCCCAAAGTCCCTAGTTCCTGCGGTCGAAACACACCCGAGTACCACCCCAAAGTCCCTAGTTCCTGCGGTCGAAACACACCCGAGTACCACCCCAAAGTCCCTAGTTCCTGTGGTCGAAACACACCCGAGTACCACCCCAAAGTCCCTAGTTCCTGCGGTCCAAACACACCCGAGTACCAACCCAAAGTCCCTAGTTCCTGCGGTCGAAACACACTCGAGTACCACCCCAAAGTCCCTAGTTCCTGCGGCCGAAACACACCCGAGTACCACCCCAAAGTCCCTAGTTCCTGTGGTCGAAACACACCCGAGTACCAACCCAAAGTCCCTAGTTCCTGCGGTCGAAACACACTCGAGTACCAACCCCAAAGTCCCTAGTTCCTGTGGTCGAAACACACCCGAGTACCACCCCAAAGTCCCTAGTTCCTGCGGTCGAAACACACTCGAGTACCAACCCCAAAGTCCCTAGTTCCTGTGGTCGAAACACACCCGAGTACCACCCCAAAGTCCCTAGTTCCTGCGGTCGAAACACACTCGAGTACCACCCCAAAGGGCCGGATCTGGGCCAACACTCTGTTGCTGTCTGGTGGTGAAATCACATTCACATGTGTACAGTGCTAGTGAACGTGATTTCTTTGTTGATCTTGGAACAACATTCAAAATCAACCAATCAGATTTGAGGGACAATTTTGCAGTTTATGTCAAATTTAGGCTAGTCTTGTGTAGCCAGACCTTCAGTCTGACGGCAGCTTTCATTGGCCAAGGACCTGTCTGACTGACATGTAAAGCAACCAATCATAGTTCGTTTTGTTCTGCATCATGGTTAAGGGTGTGAAAATTTTACTCGCATACAAAAATCCAGCGTAGTTGATCCTTATAAGCGCTCATTGTCACAGTCGTAAATACAGCAGCGCTCTTTGTCCATGAGTGGGTTTGGCATCACAGAATCTTTGTTTCCAGGACCAATTTCGTTTACATTATATAAAGCCTTAAAGTTCTGCATAATTAAGGGCGTGGTCACTTTGAGTGACAGGTGGATTGCCGTTTGTCTGCTGTCTGTTAGTCATAACGTCACCTCAGCTCCGCCCACGTCCCGCCTCTTTGCCCATTTTCTGTTATCAGGGAGTGATGCGCTGCAACTTTACGCTTCAAAACTGCTCTTCACGGACACTACATCCATATTTTTTTACAGTCTATTCACATCAAGAACAAAGATAACTATATTAGCGTCCACACCAGTGGATGATATTGTTCTGTTCATTCTAAGCGTGTGCTTGTCTGCCGCTTTAAATGCTCAAGCTCAGATGGATTCTGATTGGCTGTTAATGTTTTTATCACTCTGAAAGTGATTCCAACGATATCGTTTCTCTGTGCCATTATCATTAGAGCTGTGGTGTGAACTCTATAGTTACCGTCCTTGGTCTGAACGGGCCTTAAGTTTAGTTTAAGTGTTCTGCATCCGTGTTATTCACCTATCGTTTCTCTCTGAATTCAGGGATACATTAGGGATTGGGTTAGGACTACATTTTTAGATTGAAACGTTGTTCCAAGATCAACGTACACATACCCTGATGTACACATATAAAACGAAATATACTTTAGAAACAAACAAAATCTCGAGGCATACCTTATTTTTAAGCATATGCTAGAGTATGCATACAGTTTTTACCCCCTTTTAGCTAATGAATGTAGATGAACTGACGCCTTAGAGAGACAGATCTCATCATTTAAAGCTGCTGGAGGAGATCTGAATGATCTGAAAGTTAAGAGCAAATCTGCTACAATCATCCATTGAACAAAAGTGCACTTGAACAAAGGAAGCATTGTTTTATCCAGAATGTCATGCTGTGGAGGTTTGCTGTGTAATGTCTTAATGTCAATGAACGATCCAGTGACTTTCAGCAATAATTTTAGGCCCTTTTCATTCTGTAGAGCTTAAATACTGATGAGCTTTAGAAATCCAACAAAAGATTTCCAGCAACACAAAAGGGTTCACAGAGCGTCACGGCAGCGTTTGGCATCTGATGCGCTGATAGTGAGGAAAAGTTTTGCCTTGACGTTTCTCATTTTGTCCTGATCTGGAGGGAATGGGAGGGTGGATCTCATGAAACTGTTTAAGAACATGCTCTCAAAAAAAATTGTAAGCCTTTTTTTTTTTTAATTTACACATTTCAATTAATAGTAAAGTTCCATCAAATTGAATTGAATAATCCTCACATATTATGATTTTAAGAATTTTAAATCAGTAAAAAATATATTTTGTATACATCTTAATGGAACAAGAGACTGGACCATTTAGTTTGTGTTTTATTAAGCTCTATTTTTTTTTACTCTTTTTTTTTTTTTTCAATTTAATTTGATGGAATTTTACTATTAATTGAAATGCGTAAATCTGGAATAAGGGCTTAATTTTTTTTACTGTGTCAGAGACTTATTTTACCTTAAAATCAAAAGAAATAAATGATAAATTAATGTTTTCTACTTTTTAAAATATTAATTTAATTGAAAAAATATTATAAAATTATTATTTTGTTAAGACATTGTTTTCTTTACAATTAAGCATTTCTCCTCACTGTAATGCGGAAAATTTAAGATATAATAATTGATTTCTAATGCGTTTATACTTTGGGATTAGTACATTAAAATTATACTTTAAAAAAAAAATTAATTTAAAATTTATCAGTGAATGAATGCAGTAAGAATCCGCATTGAGAAGAATGATAAATTCAATATCATTTAATTTTTTTTTTTATAATTATGACAATACTGTCATCGTGCATAAAATGTTTCTTTTTCTTTTGACTTTAGGTTAAAATATGACTTTGACCTGTTTCTGTGAGATTCAGCATGTAGCAAATCAAAAGGTTTTTTTTATTTTTATAGATTTGAAGCTTTGAACAGTCTTAAGTTTCGTTATCTTCATAACAAGCAGTGAAATGTGTCTGTGTGTGTGTGTGTGTGTGTGTGTGTGTGTGTGTGTGTGTGTGTGTGTGTGTGTGTGTGTGCGCGCATAGGCAGAGATTTCTGAAAAGAGACCCGAGTCACATTATGAACCGGCGCTCATCCTCCACTTGAGGTCTATAAAGACAGGACGACGCCTCTCAGACGATACTGAATGTGTAAAAGATTGAAAGCAAGCTCACATGACTGTTCGCGCAATGTGTGTTGACAAATCAAACGGCGTCACTCACGTGCCATGGTTTTATTGGAGGGCGTCAACTAACGGTGTGTTTTTTGGTATAGATGTTTATACCAAAGACCGGCTGTGTTTGAAGGCATTAGAAGTGTGATGGCGTGAAGTTCGACGCTCATGCTGTGAAACAGCCCTATGAATGTGTGTGTGTGTGTGTGTGCGCGCATCATATTTAATCAAGTGCACAGACGAAGAAAAACAATCTGAGAGAAAAAAACCGACCAAATGACAGACATATAGCACAGACTCAGATCCCAAACCTCAATACAGCAACTACAGATTTATACAGTGTATTTTTGTACATTTCTACCCACAATTCTTCTCAGGATGAACTTCTCTCAGGGAACGAACCAAATAAGTGTATTTGATGTTATTCTGTAGGGAAGCATTGACCATTAACTGACTCTATTGACTGTTGCTCATCAAACTCACCGACTCATGTTCTCGTACGTTAGAACTACCTCCTTCAGTTACACTTAGGCGTACTTTTCCGTTCCGTTTATTTTCCTGAAGACTAACCGAGTGTTAGGTCCTTGTAGTTTGTTTTATTAGTCTTCAGTAATAATTTGCTTTGTGTTTACACAGAAGTCTACCTCATTTTCTCTCTCTTCATCTCCAGTTAAACTCACTCTGGTCCAGCTGCTGGTCTAGGCTGTTTTTATCTATACTTAGGATTTTGTTGTTGTTGTATTCCTCTCTGTTTTAGAGTAACTCTAGAGACTGAATGTGTAACGGTTCAGCATGGTCTAACGCAGACTCCGTATGTTCTCCATGACAGCTCAGTGCAAAGATTGTTTAGCTTTTGTGCCTTTGTTTTTATTGCTTTATGGCTAGACTTTTAATCGGGAGGCATCTTATTATTTTGGGGCATTAGTTGCTATAAATATCATTCCAGTTGTGTTCATTTGTAACATCAGAACTAGAGAAGGACTTTAACACATCGGCAGCAGTATTAAATATAGCATATACGCAATGTAAAATGGATGTTATAACTACTGATTTAATGCTGTTTTGAGAGATTTGCATCAAGACCGAATACATTTCTGAGTGAAATCAGATCATTGTGCTGTTCGCCTCACGCTTAGCACTGAATGCATGAAACTGACCAAAGCCCAGGACTAATGAAAATAACAACTGTCGGTTGGCAAGTCTTGATTGTTATCGTAATGCCTAATTAATCGCTGCAGTCTTAACAATCGACCGAATCATGTTCTTACGAGTCACACTTCTCATGAAGACTGTTTTATTTTGACATACCTCTGTTGCCATGCAGCTGCTGAACTTTTGAATAACTTTGTCTCTCAGAGATTTTCTATCTGTGGGTTTATTTTATGCCCTGTGTATTTAAACTTTTGACGTGCGGCTCTTTGGTTCATTAACCCTCATTTTAACAATGCCTTTTGAGTTCCAGTGCATTTCTCCGTTCTGCTGTCGAAGTGTTTTCAGAACGGCGGTCATTTCTGTTTTTAACTTCATCGAAGCACTGATTGCCTCTTATGATATTATTTGAAGAACATATCACTCATTGTAACCACATTTATATGCGTTTTGCCTTTTTGTCTGTGAATTTAGGCCTTTTGAGTATGTTTAACTGTTCTACTTGATTGATATTAAACCTATTATGAAAACATTAAATATGTTGCATAAAAGTTCTCAACTGAAGTCGTGATTTTGGAAGAAAAATGTGGGGAAATTCTGGGGTGAAAATACATGCTTTACCTTCAGAAAATTATATTGAATATGAGTTTAAACCTCTGATTTGTGTGGTTTTTGTGTGTGTGCTATTTTTTTTGGCAATAACCTGTTGAAAAGTTATAAAATAAATGGATAGAATGGGTAACCGTACTGCATATGCTGCAGTCTGTAAGTTTTGCCTCTGTCGCCATCTCTGTTTGAAACCTGCAATTGCAGTTATTTGTGGAATCGTCATCTTTACGTGGGTTGTGCACCGGCGGCTCCTCAGCGCGGATGAATCTAATGTTTTGAGGAGTGTGTGGGGCTGCCATTCATTCACCGCACCGGTGTCGGAATCACAGATTCTACGACTTGGAAGTACGACCAAAAGAGGAATTTCCCCTCATGTCTGCCACTTTTGTTCTGACCAACTGAGAAAAAAAGCATTACTGTGCATTCACACCGCCGCCGGCGAGAGCGTCAAAGTGGACGGAAGTCATTCATTTTCAATGGGAGCCCGGCGGTGAGCTCCGGCGAGAGCGGCGCGGCGCGTCTTGGACGATTTGGGCGTCGAGGAGAGTTGGAATCAGGTCAACTTTATGGTAATGAGCTATGACGCGGTTCGGCGGCAACCAGCGGCAACCAATGGGAATGTAGTAGTGCTCCGCTTGAGAGGATTCCAGAGAACACAGTGCTGGAAACTTTGGTTCCGACCACATTAGTTCCCCAGCAAAATAGAGGAGAGGTTGATCACTGCTGGTGCGGCGGGTTTGATAAGAAAACGCGCAACATTATTTATACACCACACAAATGGCTTTTAATTGGTTTATTTCGTTAGCAAACATGTAACTATAATTGTTAAGTTCTTTCCATCGATCTGCTTTTTTTAAACTTTCACATTTAAATGATCTAATGAGGTTATATAATATTATACAGTTAAACCATACCTGCGGTCAGTCTGCACAAACGCCGATCAACGTGATTGTTTGCTTTGCAGCCCCTTTAAATGACGTTTTAAAAAAGACCAAGCATTCGATCTACGTCAGAGCGGCAGCGCGTCCACGAATCTTTCTACTGCGTCGATGGCAGAGCGGCCAGAGCGAAGTTTGACGCTCTCGCCGGCGGCGGTGTGAACGCAGGGTTACAATAACGATCGCTTGGCTCATATCACATCAGACCGTGCAAATTATTATTATTGTTATACTTTGTTCTCAAATTGTTCATGTTAACAACATCAGCATTGTGTGGCTACGTGTATTTAGTGTGTGTTAGCGTTACCTGTAGATTTCAATTTCCGTACAGTCTAATATTTTGCTTTTGACTACAGGTTAGGGCAGTAAAAGATTGAAAGCAAGTTATCGATATATCGCAAATGTACATATCGCAATATGCATATCGCAAGGGTACGCAATATCTGAATGATTTTAATAGTTTACTTCAACCTTCTGAAAAGTGTACGTTTTAGGTTGACGCATATAGCAGAGAATAGACTGGGCACACAACTGTTACTTATGTGACTTTCTTAACATTAAAAAGGGTTATTAAACACAATAACTTGAGAAAAACAACTCCTTGCAGTCTCGCGCTGTCTGACACACACTGAAACGTGCGCACAAGCCGCCTCTCTGAAAGCGCTTGATCCCTTCAGTTCTGTTTCATGGCTTGTTACTCGAACTGTCTCACACACACACACACACACACACACACACACACACACACACACACACACACACACACACACACACACACACACACACACACACACACACACACACACACACACACACACACACACACACACACACACACAGTTATGTCAAAATGGCTGTCTTGATGAGTATTCATGTAAATACAGTCGGTTATGCTTTAAGTGAACGATATCAGTTGGGGAAAGAAGGATCCGTGCATTAGGTCTTAAAGTGACAGCCTGCTAATACAGTAAACCTGGCGCTGCCTATCAAACAACAAAAGAACGAGAAATTCACTCGGTGCTCTTGGCTGAATAACCTTTGTAGCTTTATTATGTATCAGTGTATATTTAATACATGCGAAGATTACTGTTCTTATTTTTAATAACAAAGATAAATTAAAATAACAAAAATAATGATCCACCCCTAGTTCAGGTGTCTTTGTTTACCTGGATGTTCTTGATGTAAAGTTTTAGGTTGATACAACTGTATATTACCAAGTCAAGCACAGAGTTTTTGGTATTTAAATATTGGCATTACATTTTTTTGTTTGTTTACATTGATATTAAAATTATACTCTCAGATTTGTGACATTAATTTTTGCTTAAACACTGCTGGTCACTTTCAGAAGTTGTAGCGATGCTGTCTTTTCCCAGAAAGAATGTGAAACACATGAATGGTATCAATTCTCATTTCTTAAATAATTTTTGAAAATATAATTGAAATAGATTTTACACACTTAAAGCAATATCGTATCGCATATTGCATTATTTATAAAGGTATTGCATATTCTTCAATATCGCACAGCCCTACTACGGGTGAGTCTCTAGTTGTCACTGATGTCGTTTGGACCTTTCTGGATTACAATCCGCCATCAAAACAATACATTTATTCCAGCTGCTGTGAGGAAAGGCTATAAATGATCCGCCACCTGCAGCATCCTCACATGCGATAGCCCACTAGCCGGACTCCTTCTCTATGTATACAGACGTGACGTAATGATGCAAAGACAAACGACGCCATGCTCGAATTTCACACGGAAATCCACCAGTACCACTCAAGTTATAACACATCCTTACAAGCTTACCGTTGTGAATCGGGCTACGGTAAGGAGATAGTTTTGAACACTGGCTGGTTATGTACTTGCTCAATTGGATTTTGGATCATTTTTAACCCCACAAAAAAGTTACGGACTGAAGTTTTCACTTAGTGGGGAATAGTTTTCACTGGGTGAAGCCTAGCCATATGATTTAATGTCATTTATTCCTGTGAATTTTCAGCATCATTACTCCAGTCTTCAGAGTCCCATGATCCTTCAGAAATCATTCTAATATGATGATTTAGAAACTTAGAGATTTAGAGATTTATTGTTCTAATCTTTCTGGAAATCGTAAACAAATTTTTTTTAAATAGAAAGTTCAAAAGAACTGCATTTGCTGTATTTGAAATAGAAAGTGACGTTATAAATGTCTTTAATGTCACTTTTGATCAGATGAATGCATCACTGAATAAAAGTACAAAAAATTATTCTTACTAAACCCCAAACATTTCTACATTTATATTTTCAATTAATTTTATATAAAACATTTAAACCCGCATTACATGCTAATTTTCATACCGAAATATTCACAAGGGGTCATTAAATGATCCAATCGATTGTACTTACTTTAATCTGTCAGCAGAGGTCGCTATACAATCAGCCCATCTGCGCGCTCACGGTGACTTCTGTCTGAAGAACTTGGGTGGGTTTTACTGGACCAGAGAAAAGAAAGAAGGGATAAACTTTGTATATTATGATCTTCAGCGACATACTGAAAAAAAAAAAAAAAACATAAAACCATGGGTCGTTATACAGACACAAGAAGCATATTAGACAGGCTAGAAAACATAAATCCAAAATGAATATCAGGTCATGTTCGCTGCTCTCTCTCGCTCTCTCTCTCTCTCTCTCTCTCTCTCTCTCTCTCTCTCTCTCTCTCTCTCTCTCTCTCTCTCTCTCACTAACACACACACAAACCCAACTTCTCATCAATTTAACTGCGCACACACACACCAAATTAATGGGAACTGATAGGACTGCACAAGTTAAAAACGACCCCAAGTAAACAAACAACTGCAGCAGAAGAAACAGAATTATCCGGAGAAAGACAGAACGAGCGAGAGAGAGATGGATGGCTAACTGAAGTGGCCAGCAGCAAACGCGCAAAAATGATTAATACGGGTAGAAATAATTGCATTTCATTAAGATTGATGAGACACCATTTAACCTCTTCTCTTTCTCTCTCCCTCCCTCCAGCGTTCATCCTCCACCACTCTGAGCTCCTCACTATAGCAACGACAGACAGTGATGGAGTGTCTGTTATCCTAACAGCCAATCAAAATCTCTGTTACAGACACACACACACACACACACACACTAACAGACTACTAGGGGTTATTTCTCTTGGCCAATGAGATGTCAGAATTCAATCACCACCGAGTGACAGAGAGCGAGACAATTACAATAATCCATTTGTATTAACAGTCATTCAGCATCGTGTTATCACTTTTCATAATGTTATGATTACTTGGAGGTGAATCAGGGATATGACTAAAGAGATTTGAATAGTTTTTGAAAATATATTGGCAGATAGATAGATAGATAGATAGATAGATAGATAGATAGATAGATAGATAGATAGATAGATAGATAGATAGATAGATAGATAGATAGATAGATAGATTAGCCTACATAAATAAATAAATAAATAAATAAATAAATAAATAAATAAATAAATAAATGTTATATGTAGACAAATAAAAGGACACATTACATTGATCATACATTAAAGTCATTTAATAATGTTACAAAAGATTTATATTTCAAATAAATGCTGCCCGGAAATAAAAAGCATCACAGTTTCCACGAAAATATGAAACAGCACAACTGTTTTCAACACTGATAATAATAATAAATGTTTCTTGAGCAGCAAATCATCATAACAGAATGATTTCTGAAGGATCATGTGACACTGAAGACTGGAGTAATGATGCTGAACATTCAGCTTTGCATCACAGGAATAAATTAGTTTAAAATATATTCACATAGAAAACTGATATTTTAAATTACAATAATACTTCACAATATTACAGTTTTTACTGTATTTTTGATTGAATAAATGCAGCCTTTGTGAGCATAAAATATCTCACTGACCCTAAACTTTTTAATATACAGTGGGGAGAACAAGTATTTTATACACTGCCGATTTTGCAGGTTTTCCTACTTACAAAACATGTAGAAGTCATTTTTATCATAGGTACACTTCAACTGTGAGAGATGTAATCTAATACAAAAATCCAGAAAATCACATTGTATGATTTTTAAATAATTAATTGGCATTTTATTGCATGACATAAGTATTTGATCACCTACCAACCAGTAAGAATTCCGGCTCTCACAGACCTGTTAGTTTTTCTTTAAAGGAACACCACTTTTTTGGGACTTTAGCTTATTCACTGTATCCCCCAGAGTTAGATAAGTCCATACATACCATTCTCATCTCCGTACATCCCATAACTCTGTCTGATGCACCCACCGTTAGCCTAGCTTAGCACAAAGACTGGAGGTATATGGCTCCAGCTAGCCTACTGCTCAATAAGTGACAAAATAACACCAATGTTGTGTGTCGTTAGCTATTCATAATGTACCGTTAATGACACTATTACATGAATAGGGTGGTCACTACTGTATTGCAGTTGTTCCTGTGCTCCATGTATCCCCTGTATTGTGTATTAGTATTAGTACTGTGTTGTCACAAACGCGCTCTGACTGTCACAGTAACAAATGAGCGGTGCCAGAGGTAATTCGACGTCTTGTCTATCAGCTTCCAAAGTTTGTTACTCCTTGTCTGTGTATTCTGGCTCAAAACGATATGGTTCTGGATTTTGGTTTGATACAAAGTAAAAATCCTCTGACAATTCCTCAAAGTCAGCCATGCAACAGTCACGTTCGCTACTATCTTCCTAGTCATGTTGGTTTTGTTGACAGACGTAACAGCGGGGCTCCTGCGAGCAAATCACTCCGCACTCCGCAGAAGTAGAGCAGTGCTGCGCCTTCTGAGAATATAGTCCCCAGTGTGTATACGTTTATAATATGGCTGTGTCTCATGTAACCTTGTTATTTGTACACGCTGTGACTATACACATCACAACATGTAAATAGGAAAATGTTGGTGTTATTTTGTCACTTATTGAGCAGTAGGCTAGCTGGAGCCATTCACCACCAGTCTTTGTGCTAAGCTAGGCTAACGGTGGGTGCATCAGACAGAGTTATGGGATGTACGGAGATGAGAATGGTATGTATGGACTTATTTAACTCTGGGGGATACAGTGAATAAGCTAAAGTCCCAAAAAAGTGGAGTGTTCCTTTAAGAAGCCCTCATGTTCTCCACACATTACCTGTTTTAACTGCACCTGTTTGAACTCGTTATCTGAATAAACGACACCTGTCCACACACTCAATCAAACAGACTCCAACCTCTCCACAATGGCCAAGACCAGAGAGCTGTGTAAGGACATCAGGGATAAAATTGTAGGCCTGCACAAGGCTGGGATGGGCTACAGGACAATAGGCGAGCAGTTTGGGGAGATGACAACAACTGTTGGTGCAATTATTAGAAAATGAAAGAAGTTCAAGATGACGGTCAATCTCCCTTGGTCTGGGGCACCATGCAAGATCTCATCAGTGATCATGAGGAAGGTGAGGGATCAGCCCAGAACTACACGGCAGGACCTGGTCAACGACCTGAAGAGAGCTGGGACCACAGTCTCAAAGAAAACCATTAGTAACACACTACACCGCCATGGATTAAAATCCTGCAGCGCACGCAAGGTCCCCCTGCTCAAGCCAGCGCATGTCCAGGCCCGTCTGAAGTTTGCCAAGGACCATCTGGATGATCCAGAGGAGGAATGGGAGAAGGTCATGTGGTCTGATGAGACAAAAATAGAGCTTTCGGTCTAAACTCCACTCGCCGTGTTTGGAGGAAGAAGAAGGACGAGTACAACCCCAAGAACACCATCCCAACCGTGAAGCATGGAGGTGGAAACATTATTCTTTGGGGATGCTTTTCGGCAAAGGGGACAGAACGACTGCACCGTATCGAGGGGAGGATGGATGGGGCCATGTATCGCGAGATCTTGGCCAACAACCTCCTTCCCTCAGTAAGAGCATTGAAGATGGGTCGTGGCTGGGTCTTCCAGCTTGACAACGACCCGAAACACACAGCCAGGGCAACTAAGGAGTGGCTCTGTAAGAAGCATCTCAAGGTCCTGGAGTGGCCTAGCCAGTCTCCAGACCTGAAACCAATAGAAAATCTTTGGAGGGAGCTGAAAGTCCGTATTGCCCAGCGACGGCCCCGAAACCTGAAGGATCTGTAGAGGGTCTGTATGGAGGAGTGGGCCAAAATCCCTGCTGCAGTGTGTGCAAACGTGGTCAAGGACTACTGGAAACGTATGATCTCTGTAATTGCAAACAAAGGTTTCTGTACCAAATATTAAGTTTTGCTTTTATGATGTATCAAATACTTATATCATGCAAAAAATGCAAATGAATTACTTAAAAATCATACAATGTGATTTTCTGGATTTTTGTTTTAGATTCCGTCTCTCACAGTTGAAGAGTGTCTATGATAAAAATGACAGACTTCTACATGCTTTGTAAGTAGGAAAACCTGCAAAATCGGCAGTTTATCAAATACTTGTTCTCCCCACTGTGTGTATATATATATATATATATATATATATATATATATATATATATATATATATATATATATATATATATATATATATATATATACACTCACCTAAAGGATTATTAGGAACACCATACTAATACTGTGTTTGACCCCCTTTCGCCTTCAGAACTGCCTTAATTCTACGTAGCATTGATTCAACAAGGTGCTGAAAGCATTCTTTAGAAATGTTGGCCCATATTGATAGGATAGCATCTTGCAGTTGATGGAGATTTGTGGGATGCACATCCAGGGCACGAAGCTCCCATTCCACCACATCCCAAAGATGCTCTATTGGGTTGAGATCTGGTGACTGTGGGGGCCATTTTAGTACAGTGAACTCATTTTCATGTTCAAGAAACCAATTTGAAATGATTTGAGCTTTGTGACATGGTGCATTATCCTGCTGGAAGTAGCCATCAGAGGATGGGTGCATGGTGATCATAAAGGGATGGACATGGTCAGAAACAATGCTCAGGTAGGCTGTGGCATTTAAACAATGCCCTATTGGCACTAAGGGGCCTAAAGTGTGCCAAGAAAACATCCCCCACACCATTACACCACCACCACCAGCCTGCACAGTGGTAACAAGGCATGATGGATCCATGTTCTCATTCTGTTTACGCCAAATTCTGACTCTACCATCTGAATGTCTCAACAGAAATCGAGACTCATCAGACCAGGCAACATTTTTCCAGTCTTCAACTTTCCAATTTTGGTGAGCTTGTGCAAATTGTAGCCTCTTTTTCCTATTTGTAGTGGAGATGAATGGTACCCGGTGGGGTCTTCTGCTGTTGTAGCCCATCCGCCTCAAGGTTGTGCGTGTTGTGGCTTCACAAATGCTTTGCTGCATACCTCGGTTGTAACGAGTGGTTATTTCAGTCAAAGTTGCTTTTCTATCAGCTTGAATCAGTCGGCCCATTCTCCTCTGACCTCTAGCATCAACAAGGCATTTTCACCCACAGGACTGCCGCATACTGGATGTTTTTCTTTGTAAACCCTAGAAATGATTGTGCGTGAAGATCCCAGTAACTGAGCAGATTGTGAAATAGATTGTCAAAAAAAATTAATGAGAAAATAATCAATATTACAAAAATACAACAAAGTAAATATGACAAAATGTGACAAAAAAAGTGTACAAGTCACTTAATAACATTGTCCAACAGCAACACCCGCAGGTAAAGTTAGAGCGGGATGCCGCGTCTCTCTTGCCTCCCCTGAGCCCATTGACTTTTAACAGACCCGCTAAAGCGTGTGGTGGTTTGGTGGGGGGTAATTGAGAATGAATGGGGGAAAGTGATTGGATATGATCAGTTATGATTGGATATGATTGGTTCATGTGATAAATCCCGTCTCGTTTTTGTGCTTGTTCGTGAATCAGCCTGAATTAAGACGATGAGTTAATGGATAGTCATCTCAGCCACTTAGATATGAATGTTTTATTTCACTCAAAATCAAACTTGAAATGGCCTGAAAAGATGATGAGTGTGGGGTCTTTAGTGAGCAATCAGCAAATTAAAGTGTCTTCTGTGACTATGACCAGTGTGTACAAGCTTGAGGACAAGCTGACTATTAAAAAGAAAAGCTAAACATTAGTTCAATAATATTTATTGTTTAAATTGTTGCAGTCTTTAGTTATTATTTTGGAATAAATGTAAAAATGTGTACAAACACCAACTTGATGACATTTGTTTTTAATTACACAGTGTAAAAATACACAATAGAATTGTATTTGATCTTTTTTATGTAATGTTTATTTAACCAGGAAAATTAAGTGTAACAGACATAAATTTACATTTGATTGATATATAAAAAAGTGAGGACTTTGCCTTCTCGTTTGAAAACACCACCGCACACCACTGGTGTGTCTGTGTTTTACAAATAACCAGAGACAGAAATCAGAGATATCTGAGTAAATTCGTTCACCTTCACTACTCCTGTGCAAATCAAACACACACACACACACACACACACACACACACAGAGAGAGACTTTATAGCAGATTAGAAAGGAAGAGCAATGTGGAAACGCAACGTGGCCAAGGTTATTAAAAAAAGGATGTAGCAAAGCAAGATGGCGAGTGCATGGCCCGAGGCATTATGGGAGATAAATGGTTGACCCGGGCGGTGTCAGGCCTGGATTGATGCTACTATCAGCAGTGTGTTCTCCCAACGATTTCACTCTCGCTGATAGAGTGTGTTATCTAGTTACTAGCATGAGGGCTTCGGCCCGCGGGCAAACGCAAGGTCAATCTCCGAGGACAATCTTTGTTGGACTAAATGAGAAAAAGAGCAGAGCCCAAAAAAAGAGAAAAGAGGGGAAGGAGGGAGAGGAATCAAAAGGCAGCTGTGAGGTCTACGTGATAAGATAAGCCAAATTACTCTCTTTAGCAGGATGAGCCGCGGGCGGCGGAGGGAACACAACTGCAGGGAAAGTTAAGCAGAGCACATCTCACCTGAGAAACACTCTTTACCTGGAAAACACACACACAGACTGATGTTTATTCACACAGACGCTGAATATATGTGCTCCTGAAATGCACATGAAACATGTCTGTCTCCTGACTCTCTCTGCATGGAGTAAAATCATTCACACTGATAATACTGGGCAAAGAGTCAGAAAAACATAATTATTAAAGTGAAGCAGCAAAAAAAAAAAAAGTTTCCCCAAAATTGAACATTCTCTTATCATTTATTATGACCCTATATTGAAGCCAAGACAGATTTCACTTGCATTATAAGGAGGAGAGTATCTTGGACACTTTGCTCCTTTTATGTTCCTCAGAAGAAAGTCACTCATACAGGTTTGGAGTAAATTATGACAGATTCTATTATTTGGGTGAACTATTCCTTAAGTCCAAAAGTCAGAGACTTCAAGGAAAATGCTTCTACTTTGCATGTATTTATTTTTACATATTTATTAGTGCTGTCAAATCGATGAATCACATCTAAAATAAAAGTTTATATATACATGTCTGTCTGAATACTTAATTATTTTAATGCACGACATGGAGGCAAAGAACCGCCCGACGTGAAGCGGAGGATATACACCACACACAAACACACGTTTTAAGTTAGACGCAATTAATAATTAATCATGATTAATCGATTTGACAGCACTAATATATATATGCACACACACACACACACACACACACACACACACACACACACACACACACACACACACACACACACACACACACACACACACACACACACACACACACACACACACACACACACACACACACACACACACACACACACACACACACACACACACACACACACACACACACACACAGGTGGGGCCTCCTGTCTCCATTGATCGGACTTGTTTGTTCAGCACATCCCACAGGTGCTCGATTGAGATCTGGGGAATTTGGAGGCAAAGTCAACACCTCAAACTCATTGTTGTTCTCCTCAAACCATTCCTGAAGCATTTTTGCTTTGTGGCAGGGCGCATTATCTGCTGAAAGAGCCACAGCCACCAGGAAATACTGTTTCCATGAAAGGGTGTACATGGTCTACAACAATGCTTATGTAGGTGGTACGTGTCAAAGTAACATCCACATGGATGGCAGGACCCAAGGTTTCCCAGCAGAACATTGCCCAAAGCATCACTGCCTCCGCTGGCTTGCCTTCGTGGTCCAGTTCTGATGCTCACGTGCCCACTGTTGGCACTTTCAGCAGTGGACAGGGGTCAGCATGCGCAATAAACTGCGATGCACTGTGTATTCTGACACCTTTCTATCAGAACCAGCATTAACTTCTTGAGCAATCTGAGCTACAGTAGCTCGTCTGTTTGATTGGACCACACGGGCCAGCCTTCACTCCCCACGTGCATCAATGAGCCTTGGCCGCCCATGACCCTGTCGCCAGTTCACCGCTGTTCCTGCCTTGGAGCACTTTTGATAGAGACTGACCACTGCAGACCGGGAACACCCCACAAGAGCTGCAGTTTTTGAGATGCTCTGATCCAGTCGTCTAGCCATCACAATTTGGCCCTTGTCAAACTCGTGTGTGTGTGTGTGTATATATATATATATATATCAGTGTTATTTTAGTATAATTGTTGATACTATTATAGTTTTTTTTAATACTTTTATTTAGATTTTATTTTTATATTTTCTGTTTTTAATAAAAGTTTTAGTAATTTTGTGTATTTTTCTCATTTCCAATTGTTTATTTAGTTGTAATTATTTTGGTACTTCAAACTAAACTGAAGTTAAACTAAAATGAGAAACGCTGCCTTGGCAACTAGATGAAATTTAAAAACATTTTTAATATTTTATTTTATTTCTGTTAAAGTTTATTTTATTTCAAGTAAAATATTTTCAAATATTTTTATTTTTGAGTTTGAGTGACTTCTTTTACATTTGTGTGAAAAATTGAATAATAGCCTACGTGTGGTGTGTCTCTGTTTGTCTGAATGCAGCAACACAGGATCTGAAAAAAACAAAACCTGATGATTCACGATTTTGTTCCAAAGAGCATCTTGAGCTTCAGTGTCCGTCTGTGTAAAGAGTCACATGATCAATGACGCCTATTGAAAAGTGCAGAATATGAACGATTTCTTCTTAATGATGCTTTCCCCCCACCAATATCTTAAAACATTATGTTTATTACCAGGTTTAAATGAGATTTTGAGTCCCTGATCAATGTGTCTCACGCTTTTGGACCGAACTGTATAAAGCTCGAGCTGCTCTCCTCCACCACTAGATGGCAGTGCTGACTATGGCGCAAACCGAGAAATTCCCAACCTCTGAACCCCGGAGTCAAGTCAGAATATGGCTGCATCCCAGTTCACACAATCGTTTCTAAATAATAAACAAAATTAATTATGCTTAATAAAATTAGGATAAGTGCATCACAAATCAGAGCACTCTGAAAAAGTAGACCAAAGATGCCCGGGATATATAGTTTACACTTTCCAGTGGATTTTCCTGCATGCTGTTTGGACTAATATTGCCCACAATCCCTTGTGCTACAGAAGAGGTAGTTTGTGAGTACTTTTAAGTTTTAGACAAATGCAACCACAGGAATGTTGAAATGTATGAACCAATATAATGCATTTCTATGGTTTTATTGTGGTCCTGTAACTCAACCGGCTTTAATACTGTCACAGGTTTTATTTATTTTTGGCACATTAGTATAAAATGTATAGCTACACTGTAAGGCGCTTTTGATAAAAGTGTCTGAAGCATAAATGTAAATGAGCTAAGCATGATTGTCAATGTTTAAAAGCAGTCTGCCATTATGTCCCAAATACATCATACTGTCAAGTGTGTACTTTTTCAATCATATTTAGTATATACAGTGAGGAAAATAAGTATTTGAACACCCTGCTATTTTGCAAGTTCTCCCACTTAGAAATCATGGAGGGGTCTGAAATTGTCATCGTAGGTGCATGTCCACTATGAGAGACATAATCTAAAAAAAAAATCCAGAAATCACAATGTATGATTTTTTAAAACTATTTATTTGTATGATACAGCTGCAAATAAGTATTTGAACACCTGAGGAAATCAATGTTAATATTTGGTACAGTAGCCTTTGTTTGTAATTACAGAGGTCAAACGTTTCCTGTAGTTTTTCACCAGGTTTGCACACACTGCAGGAGGGATTTTGGCCCACTCCTCCACACAGATCTTCTCTAGATCAGTCAGGTTTCTGGCCTGTCGCTGAGAAACACGGAGTTTGAGCTCCCTCCAAAGATTCTCTATTGGGTTTAGGTCTGGAGACTGGCTAGGCCACGCCAGAACCTTGATATGCTTCTAACAGAGCCACTCCTTGGTTATCCTGGCTGTGTGCTTCGGGTCATTGTCATGTTGGAAGACCCAGCCTCGACCCATCTTCAATGCTCTAACTGAGGGAAGGAGGTTGTTCCCCAAAATCTCGCAATACATGGCGCCGGTCATCCTCTCCTTAATACTGTGCAGTCGCCCTGTCCCATGTGCAGAAAAACACCCCCAAAGCATGATGCTACCACCCCCATGCTTCACAGTAAGGATGGTGTTCCTGGGATGGTACTCATCATTCTTCTTCCTCCAAACACGTTTAGTGGAATTATGACCAAAAAGTTATATTTTGGTCTCATCTGACCACATGACTTTCTCCCATGACTCCTCTGGATCATCCAAATGGTCATTGGCAAACTTTAGACGGGCCTTGACCTGTGCTGGTTTAAGCAGGGGAACCTTCCGTGCCATGCATGATTTCAAACCATGACGTCTTAGTGTATTACCAACAGTAACCTTGGAAACGGTGGTCCCAGCTCTTTTCAGGTCATTGACCAGCTCCTCCTGTGTAGTTCTGGGCTGATTTCTCACTTTTCTTAGGATCATTGAGACCCCACGAGGTGAGATCTTGCATGGAGCCCCAGTCGAGGGAGATTGACAGTCATGTTTAGCTTCTTCCATTTTTCTAATGATTGCTCCAACAGTGGACCTTTTTTCACCAAGCTGCTTGGCAATTACCTCGTAGCCCTTTCCAGCCTTGTGGAGGTGTACAATTTTGTCTCTAGTGTCTTTGGACAGCTCTTTGGTCTTGGCCATGTTAGTAGTTGGATTCTTACTGATTGTATGGGGGGAAAGGTGTCTTTATGCAGCTAACGACCTCAAACAGGTGCATCTAATTTAGGATAATAAATGGAGTGGAGGTGGACATTTTAAAGGCAGACTAACAGGCCTTTGAGGGACAGAATTCTAGCTGATAGACAGGTGTTCAAATACTTATTTACAGCTGTGTCATACAAATAAATAGTAAAAAAAAATCATAAATTGTGATTTCTGGATTTTTTTTTTTTATTGTCTCTCACAGTGGACCTACGTTGACAATTTCAGACCCCTCCATGATTTCCAAGTGGGAGAACTTGCAAAATAGCAGGGTGTTCAAATACTTATTTTTCTCACTGTATTTTCACCATCAGTAGTGGGATGCAGCCTGTTTCATACAAACTCTAATATGACACTGCAGTCTTGCCATCAGCACCGTCCTGTTTGTCTTTCCTGTGTAATATTGCAGTTCATTTGACTTCCTGTGATCCCATGATCCAGCGTGGTCATCTAAAAAAAGTTTATTTGTTCCCCATAAGACAGGCAGCCGTTCCACTTTAGAAGCTCAACGAGGCCTCGCTGGGAAAAAGTGACACAATTTCCTGTGCTTTTGCCTTAAGAGATTTATGGCTTTTTTTTCCATAGTTTGGAATTGCCTGTTTTATTATTAAACAGTTAGACAAGCTTAGTTATTAAACCTACGTACAGAAATATTTTGAATGATACAACTTTTACAAATTTGGCTTTGACACTGACTTAAGATTTCATAAATCGGGGATGTTTTTCCTCTTCCTGTCAGCGCTTGTAAATATTAGCCAGAGGAGATCCAGAGAGATTGTGCGCTTTTCAATTTCAGCTCCGGCACGACTGGATTATTCACTGACTACTGATGGATTATTAATGTTAGAGTCATGTTATGATGAGATATTAATTCTTCTTGTCAGTTATTGTTAGAATAAATTATGTCAGAGAGGCGGCTTTGAGCATTAGCTAGTGTGTTTGTGTGCTTAGCAGTCCACAAAACTGTCCTAAAAAATGAGTTATATGAGATCAAATCTTCCTTCAGGGACATTTTCAAAGGATGAGCTGATGAATAAGTAAACTACCGTAATATATACACACACTGCTCAAAAATGGGAGGTCGGTAAGATTTTTTTTGGAATGTTTTAGGAAGTCTCTTCTGCTCAACAGGGATGCATTTATTTGATCAAAAATACAGTAAAAACAGTAATATTGTGAAAATTGCTATTTCAATTTAAAATACACATTTCTTGAAACCTTCACCCATTTTCTCACAACATTAAACACCAAATCTTCAAACTACATTCACAACCCGCACCTCAAATGCAGCTCCGAAGCTAAGCATATCCCATCATGCATCATGTTCGGGAACTCGCACCCCCGAAATCGTGTGATGTTGAGGAAAATATTCGGTAACACTTTACTTAAAGCCATTGTATAATTCATTATAAAAGTATTTTTAATTCATTAATTATGCCTTGTAATGTATCTTATAATGCATTGTATGGTCTCATGAATAATCTTAACCACAGTTATAATACACCTTTAGAAAGTATGAATAAATGAATGAATGAGGCATTTATATAGCGCTTTCATATGTACTACTGTACATCCAAAGCGCTTTACAACTATGATAGGGGTCTCTACTCAACCACCACCATTGTGCGCATTCCACTTGGATGATGCGACGGCAGCCACAGTACAACAACGCCAGTGTGCTCACCATATACCAGCTATAGAGCCAATTCAATGGATGGGGATTATTAGGAGGCCATGATTGGTAAGGGCCAATGGAGGGAATTTGGCCAGGATGCCGGGGTTACACCCCTACTCTTTTTCAGAAGGACATCCTGGGATTTTTACTGACCACAGAGAGTCAGGACCTCGGTTTAACGTCTCATCCAAAGGACGGTGCTTGTTACAGTATAGTGTCCCCATCACTACACTGGGGTGTTAGGACCCACACAGACCACAGGGTGAGCACCCCCTGCTGGCCTCACTAACACTTCTTCCAGGAGAAACCTGGTTTTCCCAGTTGGTTTCCCATCCAGGTACTGACCAGGCTCAGCCCTGCTTAGCTTCAGTGGGGAACCAGTCTTGGGCTACAGGGTGATATGGCTGCTGGTAAGTATGTGAATATTATAATGCATTTTACCTGTGGTTACAATTTTTCATGAAAAGATATAATGCATTATGATGTATATTATGAATACCTTTATGATCCATTATAGATCAAGGATTTAAGTAAAGTGTTACCAAACATTCCACTGTAAGTGAAATTAATTAGATATAATTTGGTAGTAAAACAAGTGTTGCACATTTGATTGGTGCAAAATGAGTAGGCTGTGTGTATTTGCAACATTTGCAACGGCTTTTTATCACTTAAAGGAGAACTCCAGGGAATTTTTAAGTTAATCTTGATCGTTATACCTTTGTGAGTAATGTCTATAGAAAAGAAAAAAAACGAATCGGATTGGTGCTTGCAACACGGAGCTGTTACAGTTAATGCCCAGAGCTCCCACTCAGCTAACATGGCAGCTATGGGGGCATATACATAAAGAGTGTCTTTGTGCCTCTTAACAGACACAAAATGCAATTAAAATGTTTGTCCAACATGAACAGGGCCCTTACATGACAACGAGATGCGTTTAGCAACTTAGCCATAGTGCTAAGCTTAGCCTCAGCTCTGTGTTGCAAGCACCAATCCAGTTCGGTTTTTTTTTTTCTATAGACAGTACTCACAAAGGTATAACGATCAAGATTAACTTAAACATTCCCCGGAGTTCTCCTTTAATTAGAGGCACCACAATTTCTAAATTGTGTCTTCTGTTAGTAGTATTGAAAATCAAAATAAAGCTCTGCAAACACTTGATTATTGCAACACTATAAGTGTGTCCCATCGAGTAATCAAAAGATCTACGCACACTTGCGGTCTTCGCTCCTACTTGAACACTTGGGTCAAATACAGGAAATACCTCAGACAAATGGTCAAGAACAAAGACCACAATTGTGAGTATTTGGAAAGGCCCATAATACAAAAAACAAACAAACAAACAAAAATGCTGTTTGGATTTCAATAGGCAAATGCTTAAGAGTCTATGATTGGATCATTATCATGTTTCTAGCATGTTATATGTTTGGCAACAGTTCTTCTAACCCTAATTGATGGAGTGTGATGGAGAGCTTTTCATTCCTTAAACAACAATGGCCATTTTCCAGGATGACAATGTCAAGATTCCTCAGGCTCAGATTGTGAAAGAATGGTTGAGAGGGAGTATGAAGAATCATTTCCACACATGAACCAGCACCGCTGAGTCCAGAGCTTAAATTCATTGAAAGTCTTTGGGATGTGCTGGACGAGACTTTACAGAGAGTTGGACTCTTGCATTGGCAATCCAAGATCTGGACCAAAAGTTGATGGAAATAACATCACAACATTTATTTACATTGAGAGGTGCATCATTTGTCTTGACATTGTCATCCTGGAATAAGGCCATGATGTGTCTTCTTACATGGTTGTTTAAGGAATGAAAAGCTACACACTTCATCAATTAGGGTTGAAGAACTGTTGCCTAACATATAACATGCTAGAAACATAATAATCACTGCAATAGTGACCCAATCATTGACTCTTAAGCAACTTTTTTTGTTCGGGGCAGTGTATAAACAGTACAGATCATAAATTACCAATTTAGTAGAGTGAAAATATTGCATACTCTATGTACTGCAAGTATAGTATTGTATTGAATATTGTATAGTATTGAATGTCTGTATATTCAGCACTTGCATACTGTAAAAAATGCAATAGTCCAACTGTAAAAGGTCAAAGAAATCTCTAAATGAAAAGTATGTTACAGTACAACTGTAAACTGCAAAATCAAGGTTATTGAGAAACTCATTCTGCCTCGGCTTCAAGGAACATTTACTATTATCATCAGTGTTGAAAACAGTTGCACCGCTTCATATTTTAAACATTTTTCAGGATTCTTTGATGAATAGAAAGTTCAAAAGAACAGCATTTATTTGAAATAAAAATCTTTTGTAACATTTTGAGTCACTTTTGATCTATTTAATGAATACTTGCGGAAAAAAAGTATTTCTTTCTTACTTTCTTTCAAAAAAAAGGGACTTTTATGTCACACTAGACATATAAAAGCTGACCTCTGACCTTTTTGACTTTGTGTGTGGGGTGGCTGCTGGGGTTACAGTGCAGTTTAAACTGACAACAGCTCAATGCACACATACAAACACACACACACACACACACACGGTCCGTCCTGTCAAAACTTCTGAAAAGTCTTGCTTTCTAATAAAGTCTCATTCCGGCATCCATCCATCTGACGCGTGAGGGGTCAGACAGTGTGAACTCTTGTGTGTGTGTGTGTGTGTGTCCCATGGTCTGGACATTGATAAATTCCCTCTGCCGAACGATCGATAAACGTCTGTTATGGGCCTGTGATAGCCTGCAGCGAGCCTCATAATTATACTGTCACACAGCACTGACACGCACACACACTCTCACTCACTCGCGCGTCGACGTCTGATTGGCAGGTGGACAGCTGTAACCGAGGGCAACGAGCCCAGAACCGGCTCCCGTGCCAGCCCGCGAGGTTACTCCGTCTCGTGGCCATCAGACGCAAAATAAACAGCAGCAGAAAACAATCAGAGTAATTATTAACCCCACGCGTTTCTGAAGTTTCGACCTCTCTGTTCTCACGCACATTAAATGTGATGTTTGTGCAGTGATGCTCAGTGCTGATAACAGCGGGACGTTTTTGAGATGAATAATTCTGAATCATAAACTTTGCGTCTGGGTGGTTGATTGCTGAAGCTCTTATCTGACATCTCTCTGCACAAACACCAGCTGATTGCATGAGTGACACTGTGAATCGTTCCCACTTGTAGTTGCCAGAGATATTTTCTGCTTCAGTGGTTGAATTTGACATGAATTTATTTATATTTAAAGTTCCCATGAAATCAAAATGGAAGTTTTTTGTCTTTTAGTATGAATATGTTAGCCTTACTGATCTCTATAAGCAGTGTGCTCCAAAACAATGACACAATGCATTTAGAAGATACAAGCATTCAAAACTTAGCCTCTCACTTCCGCCAATATGGATAAATGATTTTGATGACATCACTTCAAAAGCTTCTCATCAGATATTCTGTCCAATTAAATGCTCTCTAGAATCTGAAGCCCCGCACCTCTACATTATAAACAGACGCTGAAGCTGCGGCTGAAATAGGTCACTTGTTCACACATTTACTATTTTCTACATGGTGAATGGCACACAGTGCACTATATAGGGAATAGGGAACGATTCAGAGTGTAAATATGCTTTCCATTGGGGCGAATAAAGTCTGGTTTAGCTCCGGTCCAGAGACACGATAGCACAGATCATATGATCAAATCGACGCAGACCACAAAACATGCTGAACGCTGTATTTTAAAGCGATATGGAGGAGATTATGAGGGGAAACGGTTAGAGATTAGGAGGAAACTGCGGCTTTACCGAGCTCAACGGCTCTGGCTGAGCTGTGATATAAACTAAATGCTATAGGCTATTTAAAAAAAAGGGGAGGAGCTGTTTGATATGTCCCGCCCTGTCTTCCTGTTTCAGTGGAAATTACGTCAACACATTGAATAATGCTGCGCGTTTCAAGTAGCCTGGTCTTACCAGACTCTCGTACATTTCATTTGTACAGAGAGTCTGGCCACTCTCCATTGACAAGCGTTTACTTCCTTGAGGGCGGGTACTCTGTTGAAGTTTAAAACTATTGGATCTGCCCAGAGCCGCTCTGGATCTGCCATAACCAATCGCTAACGTTTGGTCGTGACGCATGTCATGCCATTCGCCTTTTGTTTCTCACATGGAAGTCAGTCAAAATAAATGTGCAGCCACCTCAGTGATAAAACCTAAAACTATAAATCACTATAAATGGCAATAAAATCACCGCTGTAAATAATGACAATGCCTTTACGACCCCACGAGAAACAATTACTGTCCGAATAGGGCTTCAGCCAACTCCTTCACCACTAACGGAGCGAGCTGGAAAATCTAACTTTGCCCGAATCCCGTGGGGAGAAGGGCCACAACATCTTGGCCACCGGGATGTTCATAAATTACCAATTTAGTAGGGCCACCAACAGAACTCAGCAAAGACTGTTCTTGCTCCGGCTTTAACTTCTAGATATTCGGCAGCGGTGCCACAACGGAATGAATGGCTTCGCTCGCATCTTTCTCCGCCGCCATCACTGAACTACAGCTCAAACTAGCGCACGACATCAACGTCATCGTTCTCAGCCACTCCCTCTGTTTGCTGATTGGACCGGTAAAAATTTGATCGGAGAAAACCTAAGAATATACCGTATTCCGAGTACTGAAGGAAAATTAAAATTGAGCGGAAGTACGTAGGAGGGCGGAGCCAGGCTACCTTTCAAGGCACTTTAGTGGGCTTTTAAAGGAGAAGTCTGTTGTTTTTTTTCTATGTTAAAATGCTTTCTCATATATCCATCTTACAACTGCAATAGAAGTAAACTATTTCAAAACTTTTCCTAAAACATTTGTTCCGCGACACAACAAGATTGGCTCAATGGTAGAGTTGGGTAACGAAACCCGGTGCCATACCTATATAACCGGCATGTACCGGACCGAATCAGAACGCAGATTTCAGTTACCTCATTTCGGTGCCACTTAAATTCAAACGTGCTTTCGCGCTTTGGCTGGCGCCGAGCCAGACGCGCTAAGCGCTCGTCACATATCACAACTGTTCAGTGTTTTCAACCACATCATGTTTATTTTAGCTTTCAGACATTTAAATTCTCATAAGTACTAGCAAATATACACACTGATGTCTATGGAAGCGGCAAAAACAATCCTTTCAGACACTTAAGATAACTTGACTACGTGTTTTATTCATATCAGATACACATTATATAGTAACTAGTTTAATCTATTCTTCTCCCAGTTCACCGGTCACTTACTTTCATGTATTTCGTGAGACAAAAATACATTTATGTGATGTAAATCCGACAGATCCGATTCCCTGAGGCGCAAACTAACATGGCGCTGCCCATCTCACAGTATAGATCAGCTAACACACATTCACTTGCACATATTTGAAAATCAGAATATCAGATAGTTCATTACATAGTTAGCAAGTTTGTGAATATTTTGAATAAAAAGGAAATAATCCCGATACAGCTGAGCTGTCATACAGCACTATTGCGGTTGATGTGTGTCATGTGAGAAACATGACCTGTCGCCATGGAAACAATAAGATGATGCGTTCTAAAATATTTAGCCAGAGAATATGGTCATATTTCTGCAAAATAAAGCTGAAGCTTGAAGCTGGTTTGTAGCAGACCAAGAATACAGACTACTGCTGTTATTACTGTAACTGTTATTCAGTGTTAAATCAGGCCTATTGTAGTTGGGTTAGGTGGCTTTAGTTTTACTGTGAGTTTGTTAAGTAAATTGTGTTTTGTATTTATTTATATTTATATATTTAAGTATACTTTAAATGTGTAATAAATTGTTCAATTTAAATAATAAAAAAAATTAATAAAAAGCCATTCTTTAATCTCATCCACCTCATTTTGTGGCTCTTTTTTTTTAAAGTATCGGTTTGGCCCCGGTATCGAAAAAACGATACCCAACCCTACTCAATGGTGTGAGTTTGGGGGCGGGACTGATTGACTGACCAATGGCAGACAGGGAGAGTGTTCAGATTACCTGTGTGGAATTATTTTTGCTAATAGCTTTATTATTTAAAAAATTGATGCCAAAGATTTGCCATTATGATATTAAGAAAAAAAGCACAATGCTTGAGCGTTGTGGTTGATTGCCAGGTGTACACGTGGTCTAAAACGTTTTGAGCTTGTCCACTCACGACCACTTCCAGAGGTTTTTGAAAACGCATTGGACCGGAATGCTTGCGTAGTTTAAACGCTCATGTGGTCGAACAGCCACAAAAGACGCCTACTCTCCGCCTCCTGACCTAATGCATAAACATTATGGGAAGCGTGCTAGCCAGACGGGATTTAAACTTTGTCGGCTGGAGACCCAAGTTTGGTTTGAAGATGAAAAAAAGTACCAAGCACAATGTTCTCTCACCAGTCCTGATTTCTAACACACACTCACAGCGTTCGGCTGGTCTTGTGGCTGTCAGAGCAAAAACGAATGCTGAGTTGTGTTCATATGTAAAATGTGAGACCCTCCCCTCGAAGAAATCAGGACAGAAGTGGTTAAAGTGGACAAAAGAACAGGTTTAAACGGGAATGTGTCTCCCTCGTCTACTTGAGATCCGATCGAGCCAAACACATCTGAATACCAGCTGTAAACAGCGCCTAAGGTATTCTGTAGGCTTGTTTCTATATGGTTTCTGGGAGGTTCCTGGACCAAATGAAAAGACTCCACCCTCAAGTGATATTCTGGTCTCTAGATATGCCACATTTGGCCTCTGTCATGCTACAAAACACTTTGTCTAAGGTCACAGCTGCCCACAAACACCTGCATTTGACCTGCTGACCACTACCTACAGATGATCTTTGCCCCAACCTGACCTTTGACCTTCAGGGCTCACACTGACCGGAGGGGAAGTGATGTGTGTGCAGTGGTTGTCAGCACAGATTTAGTTGCATTGCTTAAATAAAAGTGTGAGGTTTTAGGGGAGTGTTTCTCAACTTATTTAGTCTTATATTTACCCCCACAGTAAGACTCTCTTATCAACACCAGCCATTGTTTATGATTTAGCATCATGTAATATTATTAAAATGCCTATTAGAACAATTATAAAATAAGCAATCAATGTTGTGGGAGAAATCTGATTTATCAAAGAGCTATATATCAAATTGGAACTAAACTTCATCTGTTTTGATATTGGATTGGTTGGCTGACACACGTGATGAAATGTAAATAGGAAATGAGGAAAATTGTAGCAAAATATATATTACTTTCTCCACCCAAAACGCATTTTAAGTTGTATGCACAGAAGTAAAAAGAACATTTGTTTTTTACCTTAGAATACAAAGACTTTTTATTTTAGTGCACAATACTCAAAATGATAAAAAAAGTCACATTTTTCACACAAATTAGGAAAACATTATACACAGCATTTATTTTTAATATGATATTTATGTTATATCAAATATATATTACTTTATATTATTAGGGCTGTAAAACGTCTTTTGACATGCCTAGTATTTTATTACATTTTTTTCAGTATACATGTATTGTACCCCTTGGTTGGAATTAATCATATTAATATGATATTTATATTATATGAAATATATTTAACTTTATATTATTAAGACTGTAAAAACTTGACAGACCTAATATTATAATATATTTTATTTAATTTTTAATTGTATTTTACATACTTCAGTGTACAGTACGCGGGTCAAAGACGAGACGTCACAATTTTGGTGTCCGCATCAAATTATGTTTACAAAAGTAATTTTATACACTTAAAAAAACATGTTAAATGCAAGTAAACTGTCTACTTTACTATTTCAAATAACTTTTGTCAAAATAAAATGTCAACATTTAGAGGAAATAATGTTCCAAAGCGTAAAATTGTCATTCAGCATAATGGTCCGGACTTTGATTTTGCCATTACATCTTTAAATAAATGTATAAAATAACAAGTAAAAAAAATTTTTTCTTGGCATTTTTAAATGAGTGTTGGCTGTGTTACATTAAAAGGACTATGTCTTATTATAATTTTTTTAAGTATTTAAATAACCAGGGGACTTTTGTCCCGAAAATCCAGTTTGTAAGAGATCATTCAGTGTAACAGGATCAAGAAGCCATTCTGAAATCATATGAAAAAGTGTGTGACATCATCAAAAGGCACCCTGAAGACCATTTGGTGCTGCAGAAAAGTGAATTCATTGCTCTTAAATATTTGATAATTCCACCTTTTCATGGTGTGGTATCCTAAGTTACAAAACCGCACGTCATTCAGTGAAATGCCAAAAAAACATTTATATTGTTCAATTTTTTGAAAAATAAGTAGATGTTGTGAATAATTGTGATTAACTTTACTGGTCAAGCTCACTTTTTGATATAGATGGCCAGCTGATGGCCTGCAATATAAGCTGAAGTAGAAGTTTAGTCATTCAGTGTAATGCAAATTCTCTGTTACACCACAGTGTCACTGTATAAATAACAATTTTAGCATCTTATTTATATTACAGATAAATGAGGAATGTTTAGCATGCACAAATATGTGTTAAACCTAATAAATATAAATATTTTAATGCATTTTTGTATTGTTTAATCAATTATTGATTCCTTTTAGATGCCCATGAACAGAGAGAGTTGAAAGGCACTGTAAAATGCCAAAAACCCAAAAAGTAAATGCAGACCCAGTAGCTATTATCACACTCTTAAAGCTCATTCACACCAAGAACAATAACTATTATGCTAATTATAATGGTGACCATATCAGCGTCTAAACAATACGACTGTTCATTCTAAGCATGTACTGCAGTTTTGCCGTATGCTGCTTTAAATTCTCCACCCAAAATACCTATCCTGATTACATTTATGTTGGAAAATAAAAAGTATTCATAAATATAGCTGCAAGGAGTCACTTTTGGAGGCGAGCAAGTCAGAAACAAAGTGACAAGCTCTGCAAGCATGGCAGAGAGCATCAGAACAGTAGAATAAAATGCTTATTATTTTTCAACATCTGCTTCTGCCGTCATTTACTCAGGAATATTATTAAAACTAATTTAATGATACAGACTAATACTAAAAACATTGCAATTATGGGAACAATGGCAATATTATCTCCCTTTTAGGCAAAATGTCATTCAGTGTAACAGATATATTTATGTAAAAATTAAACAATATACTTATTCTAACCTGTAATCATTAAAATATATAAAATAACATGCGATCATACTAAATTTTATTATATTTTAAATGATTTTCACTTCCTTACAAAAACTTCTTGCTGGCAAAGTATAAAGATTTAAAAATTACAATTAATTAGTATGGGCTGGACTTTGATACTTAAATAGAGTCTTTTAATATTCCATCAAATGATCCCTGTTTTAAATATGCCTAATAAGATTTTCTGATACATAAATATTGTTACACTGAATGACATTTTAGTGGGTGTCTTCTGAAAATCATGGTAAAAAATGTGTGATAGTCATAATTTTTTGCTAAGAAAATATAAAATGAAACAGGACACATTCTAATGTACAGGAAAAAACTAAATTTAAAGCTGTATTACACATTTATTTTTGTTTCGTCTTTGACCCACATGTACCCTTGATTGGAATTTATCATATTAATATGAAATATATTTTAAACTATATTCTTAGGGCTCTTTTTATTTATTTTTATTTTATTTGATGTATTTTTTAATCATTTTTTTGACACTGGTATACAAGTACTTCAAGTTGGAAATCACTGCTTAAGGACATGACACTCATTCATTTCTCACTCTGAGAAAAAGTGCAGCATTTATTTCTGATTATTGATTATTGATTAGCTTTAACTTGATTTCAGTTTTAGGCCCTGCAGCCAGACACATATAAACACAGACACACACACACACACAAAGACTCTCGGGCAGCTGGTTGGACACCCTGCAGGGTCTTTGCGGAGTGTGTGTCTGTGTGTGTTAGCGAGCAAGCAGAGACAGGGGCAGCTGCTGCCACTCACGTCTTTTGTCATGAAGACCACTTCCCAGCATGCACCACACAGCCGCCCCATTGTATTCTGGGAGAAGAAGATTTCACGCTTCGGCCCGTTAGAGTCCAGCTGCATCAGAACAGACGAACACAAGTCTATGAGAGTGTGTGTGCATATGTACATGAGAGTTTGTGTGTATTGTCATTATTAGCGTGTTGTGTTGGCACCCGGCAGGCAAAGAGCCATGCATGGACAAACATTAGTGTAATGCCTCACGCTAACACACAGAGATAATAACGCTCTTATCCGTTAATTGAACAATGTCTTCAGACTCAAGCCTGCTGGGACACGAGCGCTTAAGAAAATGATCAGCGTCATCTGTCATTGACTGCCAACTCACTCAGACAGACCTAAAGATCTGATCCACGTCCTGCTGCGCGTTATTCAGACAAAATGTCCCCAGAATGGGTTCAATTTGACAGAACATCCTCAAAGGTAAAAACGATTGCTAAAGTAAATCAGTATGAAAATGCTTCAAGTTCTCCTTTAGCTTTAGGTTTGTCTATAGCCTCTCTCTCTCTCTCTCTTATGGCATTGTGCAGCCCATTCCTGAATAATCACAGACATCCAGATAATAATTCTACATGTCTGAGCGTTATTCCAGGAAACTGATACATACCGTACATTTTTGTTTAATGCAAATGCAAGTTCGTAATCAGCATCATCTTGCATCTCAAACTTGAGTCGCAGATAAACCAAAAAATATTGTAAGATAGATCAGTCTATGGTGTCTTCATTTAGATTGCGCCGTAAATGTGTGTTTGTGAAGGCGGAATGTCTTGACCTTCAGTGGGAGAGAAGAACAAATCATCATCACACCGAGAGACTGTGTCAGGTTTCTGTAGACTGCTGACTAATACACACCACGCACCACTCACACACACACACTCACACACATACAGACACACACTCACATGCGCACACACACACACACACACACACACACACACACACACACACACACATACATACATACATACAGACAGACAGACAGAAAGACACAAATACAGACACACAACCACACACAGACACACACACACACACACACACACACACACACACACACACACACACACACACAGACAGACAGACACACACACACACACACACACATACTGACGCACACACACACACACACAAAACACAAACACACGCACACATACAGACAAACACACACACACATACCAATGCAGACACACACATATACAGACAAACACACACACACACACACATACAGACAGACACACAAACATACCAATGCACACACACACATACAGGCACACGCAGACAGAGACACACACATACAGACACACCTACACACATATACAGACACACACACACACACGCATACAGACACCCACACACATATACAGACACACACACACACACATACAGACACACACACACACACACATACAAACAGACACATACACACATACAGCCACACGCACACACATACACACAGACTGACAGACACACACTTACACGCGCACACACACACACACACACACACACACACACACACCACGCACCACACACTCACACACATACACTCACACACACACACACACACACATACAGACACACACTCACATGCACACACACACACACACACACACACAGAAAGACACAAATACAGACACACAACCACACACAGACAGACAGACACACACACACACACAAACACACGCACACATACAGACAGACACACAAACATACCAATGCACACACACACATATACAGACAAACACACACACACATACCAATGCAGACACACACATACAGACACACAAACATACCAATGCACACACACACATACAGACACATACAGGCACACGCAGATAGAGACACACACATACAGACACACCTACACACATATATACAGACACACACACACACATACAGACACCCACACACATATACAGACACACATACACATACACACACACACACACACACACACACACACACACACACACACACACACACACACACACACACACACAGACAGACAGACACAGGCACACACACACACACATACATACATACAAACAGACACATACAGCCACACGCACACACAGACTGACAGACACACACTTACAAACACTCACACACACACCACACTAGGGATGCAACAATACAGTTAGTCCACGGTTCAATACATACCTCTGTTTTTAACCACGGTTTTCGGTTCGGTTCGGTTCTGATGGCTTGTCACATCAGTTTTTTGCTATTCTATTCTTAAGCGACAGGAACAGGATCTTTGTCTTTTGTTGTTTTATTAATAGTTCGCTCAAAAATGAAAATTCTGTCATTGATTACTGATTTATTACCTGAATAAAGTAATTTATTCTGTTGGACATCAAATATATTTTGAAGAATGTTGGAAACCAAACAGTTGCTGGTCCCCATTGTAGGAAATAATAATATGGATGTCAATGGCTACCATCAACTGTCTGGTATTCAACTGTCTGTGTTCAACAGAAGAAATGAATACAGGTCTGGAACAACAATAGAGTGAGTAAATAATGACATCATTTTAGAGGTGAACTGTCCCTTTAAGGACAAGCGGCAGCGTGTTCACTATAGGCTGCCCTGCTGTCAATTTAAGACCTCTACACATCTAATATACAGACACACGCCGATTTTACTTTCACTTTAGACATAACCGACTGTGTTTATGTTAACCTTGTGTGTATTTGACAGTATTGGCGCAGTAAGACGACTACTTAGCCCAGTAATCACGGCCATAGCCAGCTATGAGGTCACCGAGGTCCGGACCTCGGTAATTTTATTAAAATTTAAAAAAAAAATCGAAAGCTCTCTAAATGACTAATAAGCCGTGTGAACCACCTCCTACATGACTGTTTGCGATTTATGCCGCTGCGAGAAGAGTGAATGGGACTCGAGAGCTTTTTGTAAGTAAGGGCGCGGGTGCCGCCTCCGTGTTGCCAGATCCAGTTATTATACGAGGTTTTGGACTCGCTTTTTCCACTTAATGTGAAACTTTAGGAAGTTAATAAAGTGGTAAGTTGCATGTTAGGGTTAGTGATATACAGTGAGGAAAATAAGTATTTGAACACCCTGCTATTTTGCAAGTTCTCCCACTTAGAAATCATGGAGGGGTCTGAAATTGTCATCGTAGGTGCATGTCCACTGTGAGAAACATAATCTAAAAAAAAAATCCAGAAATCACAATGTATGATTTTTTAACTATTTATTTGTATGATACAGCTGCAAATAAGTATTTGAACACCTGAGAAAATCAATGTTAATATTTGGTACAGTAGCCTTTGTTTGTAATTACAGAGGTCAAACGTTTCCTGTAGTTTTTCACCAGGTTTGCACACACTGCAGGAGGGATTTTGGCCCACTCCTCCACACAGATCTTCTCTAGATCAGTCAGGTTTCTGGTCTGTCGCTGAGAAACACGGAGTTTGAGCTCCCTCCAAAGATCCTCTATTGGGTTTAGGTCTGGAGACTGGCTAGGCCACGCCAGAACCTTGATATGCTTCTTACAGAGCCACTCCTTGGTTATCCTGGCTGTGTGCTTCGGGTCATTGTCATGTTGGAAGACCCAGCCTCGACCCATCTTCAATGCTCTAACTGAGGGAAGGAGGTTGTTCCCCAAAATCTCGCAATACATGGCCCCGGTCATCCTCTCCTTAATACAGTGCAGTCGCCCTGTCCCATGTGCAGAAAAACACCCCCAAAGCATGATGCTACCACCCCCATGCTTCACAGTAAGGATGGTGTTCTTGGGATGGTACTCATCATTCTTCTTCCTCCAAACACGTTTAGTGGAATTATGACCAAAAAGTTCTATGTTGGTCTCATCTGACCACATGACTTTCTCCCATGACTCCTCTGGATCATCCAAATGGTCATTGGCAAACTTAAGACGGGCCTTGACATGTGCTGGTTTAAGCAGGGGAACCTTCCGTGGCATGCATGATTTCAAACCATGACGTCTTAGTGTATTAACAACAGTAACCTTGGAAACGGTGGTCCCAGCTCTTTTCAGGTCATTGACCAGCTCCTCCCGTGTAGTTCTGGGCTGATTTCTCACTTTTCTTAGGATCATTGAGACCCCACGAGGTGAGATCTTGCATGGAGCCCCAGTCCGAGGGAGATTGACAGTCATGTTTAGCTTCTTCCATTTTCTAATGATTGCTCCAACAGTGGACCTTTTTTCACTAAGCTGCTTGGCAATTTCCTCGTAGCCCTTTCCAGCCTTGTGGAGGTGTACAATTTTGTCTCTAGTGTCTTTGGACAGCTCTTTGGTCTTGGCCATGTTAGTAGATGGATTCTTACTGATTGTATGGGGTGGACAGGTGTCTTTAAGCAGCTAACGACCTCAAACAGGTGGATCTAATATAGGATAATAAATGGAGTGGAGGTGGACATTTTAAAGGCAGACTAACAGGTCTTTGAGGGTCAGAATTCTAGCTGATAGACAGGTGTTCACATACTTATTTGCATCTGTATCATACAAATAAATAGTTAAAAAATCATATATTGTGATTTCTGGATTATTTTTTTTTGATTATGTCTCTCACAGTGGACATGCATCTACGATGAAAATTTCAGACCCCTCCATGATTTCCAAGTGGGAGAACTTGCAAAATAGCAGGGTGTTCAAATACTTATTTTCCTCACTGTATGTATTTTATTCCTAAAACTAAAGCTTTTTTAAGCTTATTTCGGATTTATATTGTTTGTTTGTTTGTTTTTTGTTTTTGCTTGTCTTTCGTAGTCATATCTGGCAACACTGCGCCACCGGCTTTAATGAAAAAAAAAGTATCATAGACAAACTTTAATTGCTGACAGCTCAAACGCAATGATCATAATTATAATCTGTAAGAAAGATATCAACACAATCAAAACCAGTAGCATAATACAGATCTGTATAACAAGTAGCCTAGGATACAGAACTTTCCTGTCCTTTCAGAAGGTCAATATTGTGCTCGTAGCGCGCAAACGCGGCGGATCTCACTTGATTATAAATAAAGCGTAAAATAAACTATGAGCATGCAACAATGCATGTTAATTAGTAAGTCATGAAATTACCAAAAAGTGCCAGTAAATTAAACTTAGTATGTTAGCTGCGAATGATTTACATGCAGGTTTATGATGTTGTTCATTCATCCTCAGGATCAGTAGCCTATTCATATGTTTCATTAACAGTTCATGCTAATATTGTGTATTATTTACCATGGTAACTGTTGTTTCCGTAACCCCAAAATGCCATTTTATTTTTACTTTGGTCTCTCATACCAACTTACAACTAACATTATTGTATTAAAAAAATCTCGTTTGGGACTGCTACCTTACGGCCGTTTCACACTGCAAGCATGAGCAGTGCGTGAGCATCACGTCAGCAAAGGTGCTGATCCACTTGTCCGTGCAACACTTCTGTCGCGCCGCACTCCACTTTATTCCTATGAGTGGCGTCAAGCGACTTTAACGTGCCCGCAAAGCATTCCGGTAGGCAGCGCTGCATTTGAACAAATGCTACGTGTCAAAAAAGCTGTCCGAAGCTCAACTTTATGCAAATGAATCCGTGGAACGCGACTATCTAATAGAAGTAAAGCACATGGAGATGGATTGAAGTCTCTCGCCGGTCCTTTGTTTTTCATTCCCCGCTGGCTCAAATGCACGCCCATAGCAGTAAACTTGAGGAACGCCCATCAGCATACACATGAGGGGAAGCATCACAACACCACGCTTCAGGCCGGTTTGATGCCGGCTTCACACTGCACGCGCAAGCAGTGCGTCGGCAGGGCAGGCGCGGTGCGTATGGAGAGCGGGAGCTGCGCGCGCCCCAGTTGTGCATTCACACTGGCAGCGTTTGTCTCGCGCAGCTGAACCGCGGCTCGTATATTGCAAATACAGACGAATATTGTCCATTATGTCACATTTTCCGGTCTTCTCCTCCGAACCCCGTCTGTCTCGTGCTTTGATTTATGATGGGCAGCATATATCTGCTGAAAATGCGACCGTGAACATGTTCCCCTCTGTCTCATACATACATGCATATAACATGTTGTATATAACTAGTTCACATGATAAATGTAATTTTAAAGTGAAGATATGCTTCTAGTTAAAAAAAATATGCGCTGCTTACGCCCTGCTAACATGTGCAGTGTGAAACCGGCCTCACACTGCACACGTTAGCAGGGCGTAAGCAGCGCATATTTTTTTCGGCGCCCATTAGACAGATTAGAGCATTCACACCACACGCAGAGGCGGCGCGGCAGCACGTAGCAGGAGCAGAGCAGAAGCAGCAGTGCTGCGATCGTTTCGGCGCCGAGTCTATTTCTGCTGCGCTGCTCACGCTGAATTAAAGCCACAGTGGATTGTTCTTGATCAAAACTGACCTAATTAACATGGAAAATAACAAATTTCACCATGAAATCATGTAGTGAAGTGTCCCGTGTGTATCACGATCACCATATGACATCCAGCGCTGTGAAAAAATAAAATAAAATACACGAAAACACAACACTGCCAGAAGTTTTTGCCCAAACTTCAAAAGCCTGTTTAAATGATTAAAACTAGAAGCATATCTTCACTTTAATATTACATTTATCATGTGAACTACTTATATACAACATGTTATATGCATGTATGTATGAGACAGAGGGGAACATGTTCACGGTCGCATTTGCAGCAGATATATGCTGCCCATCATAAATCAAAGCACGAGACAGACAGGGTTCGGAGGAGAAGACCGGAAAATGTGACATAATGGACAATATTCGTCTGTATTTGCAATATACGAGCCGCGGTTCAGCTGCGCGAGACAAACGCTGCCAGTGTGTGAATGCACGACGGGGGCGCGCAGCTCCCGCTCTTCATACGCACCACGCCTGCCCTGCCGACGCACTGCTTGCGCGTGCGGTGTGAAGCCGGCGTCACTGCTGCTCACGCGACGCTCCTGCTCTCGCTTCCGGTGTGAATGCACTCATTGGGTGCTTCTCAATATCCCTCCTCGTTTCCTCGCTCCTCCCTCCTCCATCCTATGACCCGGAAACCGACCGAGCTCAGCCATCTTGTAGGACATCTCAATTCTTTAACTGCACCGCGAGGATCAGTTCAGGAGTGAGGAGGCTTCCTGAGGAGTCATGAGCGAGGATACACGGGTGTATCCTTTGCGGAAGTGTTTTATCAACTAAACGTGACGCACGTATAAATTCTCCTCCCCCTTCACATCTTGCCACAGTTTATTCATTATTATTATTATGTTTACATGTACAAGACACAAATGTATGTCAAATAACAACAACTGACAGTTGCAGAATTATATCAAAGCACAAGAAAATGAAAGAAACAAACTGTAATACTATACAACAAATAAAAAGCAGTTAATAACTGGGAATAAATAGTTGTTATTAAAGGTCCCGTTCTTCGTGATCCCATTGTTCAAACTTTAGTTAGTGTGTAATGTTGCTGTTAGAGCATAAATAATACCTGTAAAATTATAAAGCTCAAAGTTCAATGCCAAGCGAGATATTTTATTTAACAGAAGTTCCCTTTCAAAGCCTACAGCAAACGGCCGGCTTGGACTACATCCTGGTACTTCCTTCATTAATTACGTCAGTAGAACAGACTAACCTCCGCCCACAAGAATACGCAAAAAAAGGGGGCGTGGTCTTGTTGCTGTCTCACGTGGAGAAGAGGACGTGTCGCGTGGAGAAAAGGAGTTGCGTTTGACTGTGTTTGTCGCCATGTCGTCTAGACGCTGTTATTTTCATCCCGGAGTCAAATCACCTTTGTTTGGCTTTCCCAGGGACGCTGTAGAGATCATTGAGCGCATACATCTCCCGTTAAGAGGCGTGACCTTTCCGTGCAACGTGCGCTAAGCTGCTGTCGAATCACAACACAGGAACCGTGCCACGTTCGCTAAGCTGCGGTCAAATCACAACACGGGAACCGCTGACACAATCAGAACTCGTTACGTATTTCTGAAGGAGGGACTTCATAGAAAAAAGGAACTCATCAGCTGTTTTTAGGACAGTGAAAACAGCGGTATACAGATAAGTAAATTGTGTTAAAAATACTGTGTTTTTTTCCACGCGAAACATGAACACATGTTATATTGCACACTGTAAACACAATCAAAGCTTAAAAAACACGAAGAACGGGACCTTTAATAACTGGTAATATTAAATAAAATATGGATGTATATATTGAAGTGACCCTAAAGGGAGCGAGGATCTGTCATTTCACTTCATTCAATTCCTCCGTCCTCACGTCTTTTCCTTGCATCCTTCCCTCGCATCCTAAAGGGGTGGAGCTAAGACACGAGGAAAGGAAACAAGGATGCACAAATAAGAATTGAGAAGCACCCATTGATTAACATGGGCGCCGAAAAAAATACGCGCTGCTCACGCGCCGCTCACACTTGCGGTGTGAAACGGCCGTTATACTGTTTATTCATCACCAGTGTGTAGGCTATCTTACAGGTTTCTTCAATTGCTAACAAGCATTGTTCAATACTGAAACCCCATTTTCAAAACTCTTCATACAATCTGCATTTCCATGATTAATTTTGGCCAAACAGTTAATCTAACCAAAACCGTTCCACCAATCACTAGCAACAAATTCTCCTTCAGAAAACATGCATGTCACTCATAACACACTGACCTAAAAAACAAAACACTAACAACAGGGAGCTAGATATTTCAAAATAATTTCTGCAGAAATGCTTGAAATTTGCCATCATTCTGATTTTAATGTGCTTTTATCAGTTTTGAAAGTAGTGTGTTAGCATATGAAAAATATCCTGCAAATATACAATTTTTTGCAGTTTGTTGCCTTTGGCTTGGCTTGCTCAGTTGGGGACACTACATTTTCAACCAAATAAATCTAATTAGTAAACTAAATTAACCATATAAACTAAATTACAGATCTTCCCACATTGTCACTGTGTGATAATTGAAATGAGCTGATGACATCACCGTTTCCTCCAGAGCCGCTGTACGGCCGAATCAAATTCTGTTGCATTATTTTCCTGTTTAACACTGTGAAGCTGCTTTAAAACAATCTGCATTGCAAAAACCGCTATATAAATAAAGTTGACTTGACTTTGTGGAGTATGAATGACAAAAGTGTTTGTGGATTTTAAAAAATGTGGTGATTGAATGCATTTTGTCTGAAAAATTATTCACAGTTTGGTCCGTATACACTGTAAAGGGATAGTCCCACCCGAAGATGCAACAATTATTATAGGACAATTCTTAACACCCCACCCCGGACCTCACTCATTTTCAAACTCTGGTTACGGCCTTGCCAGTAATCACTTGTTTGACAGGCTTTTAGTGCGCTCGCTCGGAAAACGCATGGTGCCCTACGCACAAGGCTTTAAAACGCATGCAAATAATGAACTTTCGTGATTGTGAACAACTATAGTGTTCCGTGAGTATAACTCCACCACTAACGTGTGATGTGAATGCATGTCGTGTTGTTCAGTATATTGTGATGGAGGCAAATGATAGTATGTGTAGAAAAATAATTAATTAAATGCAAAACCGAATAAAAAAGCAATTCACAAGCGCGTATTGAACCGTGAATGCCGTACCGAACAGTTCTATATTATATTGAGAATTGTGGCATCCCTACACCACACACACACACACACTCACACACACACACACACACACACACACACACACACACACACACACATACAGAAAGACACAAATACAAACACACACATACTAACACACAACCACACAAAGACAGACAGACACTCACACACAAACATACCAATGCAAACACACACATATACAGACAAACACACACACACATACGGACACACACAAACATACCAATGCAAACACACACATATACAGACAAACACACACACACAGGCACGCAAAGACAGACACACACACACACACATATACAGACAGACACACACACACACACACACACACATATACAGACAGACACACACACACACATATACAGACAAACACACACACATATACAGACAGACACATACACACATACAGACGCACACACACACACACACACACACACGCAGACAGACAGACACACACACACACACACACACATACAGACACACACACACACACAGACAGACACACACAACCACACACACACAGACAGACACACACACATACTGACGCACACATACAGACAAACACACAAACATACCAATGCAGACACACATATACAGACTAACACACACACACATATAGACACACACACAAACATACCAATGCAGACACAGACATATACAGACAAAAACACACACACACACGCACACAAACATACCAATGCAAACACACACATATACAGACAAACACACACACACACACACATACAGACACACACACACACAAACATACCAATGCAAACACACACATATACAGACAAACACACACACACACACACACACACACACACACACACACACACACACATACATACAGACAGACACACACACACATATACAGACCAGTGATGCGCGGGTCAATGTATAAACAACCCGCACCCGACCAACGTTTTCAACTAACCCGAAAATATTGTACACGACCCGCTTCCTGACCTGCATTTTTTTAAAGTAGTAAATGCTCATCGTAGCGTCATTGGGCCATTGAGAAAATGTTTCAGGCCCTGACGTGGTGCGCTCAGAGGTGCAGCGGCGAGAGCAGGCAGTTCTTGAGACGACCCATCATTTTCCATTTCAGCTGTCTAGATGCATATTATTGATGAACGCGATGTTTATGTTTCGAGCCTGCTTGAAGAATTCATCAGCAGGTCAACTGAGAGAAGGCCCACTTTTGGAAAAGTGTGAAAGCCCTTAGGAGCACAAACTGTTCTTTTTCTGAATGCTGTATGATATAGCCTAGTGTTATGTAATACAGGCTTGATTTATTCATTTATTTCGTTTCATTTTCTTAACAATTAAGATGCTGCATGTGTTTATCCAGTCTAATCGAAGTGTGCGTCTCTCCCCGACTTTCCCAACAAAAATCCCGCCCCCTCTCAGAAAATACATAAAACTGACTTTTCGGAGTTATATGCGTTTAAAAGTAGCCTATTAAAATGGTACAATGGCATTGCTCAGTTCAACGTGTTGGGAAATTGGGCATTTTGTCCCGCGTCAGCATTTGTTCAAAAGTTAATAACGCTCAACATTCAAAAGGTAAATAAGGATTTATTGACGACCCGACTGACCGTGACCCGAAAATCATTAAAAATATTTTTGGATGACTCGTAACCGCGGGTGACCGCAGGCACCCGCTCATTTTGGATCAACCCGTGCATCACTGATACAGACACACACACACTCACATACAGACAGACACTTGCACACATACAGACACGCGCGCACACACAGACACATACAGACAGACACATACAGACACACACATATACAGACAGACACATACACACACACAGACACACGCGCACACACACACACACACACACACACACACACACACACACACACACACACACACACACACACACACACACACACACACACACACACACACAGGCCTAGAGGTCATTAGCTCATTAGTGGTGGAGAAAAAGGAACAAACTGTTTCAACTTCACTACAGCCTTTAAACATCTGAATAATTCAAACACCACACACAATTCTAAATTATTCACCAAAAGAAGAACAGAATTATTACAAGAAGAATTACAGAACTACTGTGCTGTCATCATTAACAGGCAAGTGTGTGTGACGGTAGAAAAGTAGTTGCTGTCGTGTTCTCACTTAAGCACTCGTACAGTCTTCAACTATTCACAGAAGAGTATCACAGTTCTGTGATGTTTAGAATAATGACGCTTTAAATAACTTTAACCTCTCTCTCTCACACACACACTCCGAACGGCCCTCGGCAGTCGCCCTGAGGCAGTGTGCGCTCGTTTGCCAGGGGCGATGGCTCTGATACTCTAACTGCACTCTGTCAGGAAACATTAGAATCAGTACGAGGTACTTAAAGTCCGATTACACACACATATCACACACATGCATAAACACTGAGAAAAGCAGGAAAGAGGGACACTTGCATGACTGAAGAGATGGGAGCAGAAGTGTGTGTGTGTGTGTGTGTGTGTGTGTGTGTGTGGGTTGGGGAGGCCAAACGCAGCGGGAGGTTGAAATAAATACTTCTGTCCAACTTGATCCATTTACACAAGGCCAAAAATACAACACACACAGATTTAGGAGAATTCAGAGACATATTTCTACATGATTCATGAGCATTATCAAAGGTTTGGGATGTGCCAAAAACTCAGTTAGGAATTTACCTGAGAGTGATCAGATCTGAACTGCACTAGCGTGGGCTAGAATTCAGCCATCTATTCATGATCCAAGAAACTGTTTATCCTTACAAGAAAACACATTTGTTATCAAGCACTGGAGGAGACTGAACTAGCTTTGTAAATGGTGAGAACAGGATGTTATATGAATGTTAATTTTGAAATAATATGCTTAACTAATGGAAATTGAAACCATCCAACCAACATACCAAACATCCAACCATCCATCCATCCATCCATCCATCCATCCATCCATCCATCCATCCATCCATCCATCCATCCATCCATCCAACCATCCATCCATCCATCCATCCATCCAACCAACCAAACATCCATCCATCCATCCATCCATCCATCCAGCCACCCATCCAACCAACCAACCAACCAACCAACCAACCAACCAACCAACCAACCAAACATCCATCCAACCATCCATCCATCCATCCATCCAACCATCCATCCAACCATCCATCCATCCAACCATCCATCCATCCATCCATCCATCCATCCATCCAACCAACCAAACATCCATCCATCCATCCACCCATCCAACCAACCAAACATCCAACCATCCATCCAACCATCCATCCATCCATCCATCCATCCATCCATCCATCCATCCAACCATCCATTCATCCATCCATCCATCCATCCAACCAAACATCCATCCATCCACCCATCCATCCAACCAACCAACCAACCATCCATCCATCCATCCATCCATCCAACCAACCAACCAACCAAACATCCATCCAACCATCCAACCATCCAACCAACCAACCAACCAACCAACCATCTATCCATCCATCCAACCAACCAACCAACCAAACATCCATCCATCCAACCAAAAATTTTGACTGAATAATTTCAATAGATTTATTTATTTATTTGATAATTAGATTATTTAATCAATTATTTGTTTATTTGGTAAACAGCCTTATAGCCTATAAGTTTAATTTTTGAATTTCTATTTATTTATTGATTTGATATGCACCCATGTACAGTTGTGGTCAGAATTATTGGCACCCCTGGTAAATATGATCAAAGATGGCTGTAAAAATAAATCTGCATTGTTTATCCTTTTGATATTTCATTCAACAAATTCGCAAAAATAAAACTTTTTTTTTTTTTTAAGTAAAAGAATGGAAAGACGGGAGAAAATCACATTATGAAATAAATGCTTTTCTCCATAACACTCCATGCCACAATTATTGGCACCCCTAGAATTTTTTATGAGTAAAATATCTCTGAAGTATATTCCCATTAATATTTACATTTTTAGCACACCAGGGTGTCCATGAGCATGAAATTGTCCAACTGTGACGTCTTGTTTCACAGGAGTATAAATATGAGGAAACACAAAGGCCAAATTCCCTTAATCATTCATCACAATGTGTAAAACCACAGAATATAGTTCTGATGTGCAGCAAAAGATTGCTGAGCTTCACAAATGAGAAAGTGTCTGTAGGAAACTAGCTAAAGCATTGAAAATCCCCATTTCCACCATCAGGGCAATAATTAAGAAGTTCCAATCAACTAAACATGTTACGAACCTGCCTGGAAGAGGACGTGTGTTTATATCGTCCTAATTAGATTAGATTAGATTCAACTTTATTGTCATTACACAAGCACAGGTACAAGGCAACGAAATGCAGTTTAGGTCTAACTAGAAGTGCAATAGCAGCAAGTGCAGGATATACAACGGTTGCATAAGTGCAGGACATGGATATGTACTGAATATATATATATATATATATATATATATATATATAGAGAGAGAGAGAGAGAGAGAGAGAGAGAGAGAGAGAGAGAGAGAGAGAGAGAGAGAGAGAGAGAGAGAGAGAGAGAGAGAGAGAGAGAGAGAGAGATGGCTATTACTATAAACAGAATTTACAGGTGAATATGTACTATGAGTATAATATAATATACAGATGGCTATTACTATAAACAGAATTTTACAGATAGAGGTATACAATATGTTAGTCTAAGATGAGGAATATAGCAGTGGATTAAGGTAGTGCAATGAAGTACGGACAGAAGCTATCCGAAAAAAAGTGTAAAGTGCAGTGGAAGTGGTTGCATATTACAGTTAGAAGTACGGTGCAAAATGCAAATGTAAACAATTGGTACTGTGAATACAGTCGGCAGTGCAAATGAGCATAATCCAGTTACGATATGGTAGTGCAAGATGCATAAGTAAACAGTTTTTCCAGTAGTGCAAATAACAAAGTGAAGGCAGATGTGAGGTAGGAGAGTTGGCAGTATATGAGGGGAGTGGATCAGCGAGGGTTAGAGTTCAATAAAGAGACAGCTTTGGAGAAAAAACTGTTCTTTAGTCTGCTGGTCCTGGTCCGGAGGCACCTGAGATGCCTGCCGGAGGGCAGGAGAGAAAACAGTCTGTGGGCTGGGTGAGAGGAGTCCTTGAGGATGCTGCGAGCTCGATGCAGACAGTGTTTCCTCTGGATGTGCTCGATGGCAGGTAGTGGAGTCCCTGTGATGCGCTGGGCAGTTTTCACCACCCGCTGCAGTGCCTTGCGCTCCGCAACAGAGCAGCTCCCATACCATACTGCCACACAGTTGATCAGGATGCTTTCTATTGCGCAGCGGTAGAAGTTCACCAGGATAGCCGAGGAGAGCTGATTCTTCCTCAGTGTCCTCAGGAAGAAGAGGCGCTGGTGAGCCTTCTTGACCAGGCTGGAGATGTTGGTTGTCCACGACATGTCCGCCGAGATGTGGATCCCCAGGAACTTGAAACTGGAGACACGCTCAACAGCCATTCCATTGATGTGGATGGTGTCGTGTGTGCCTCTTGACTCCTTCCTGAAGTCCACGATGAGCTCCTTCGTTTTGGTGGTGTTGAGGAGCAGGTTATTATCAGCGCATCATGTGGCCAGGTGCTGGATCTCCTCCCTATAGGCAGTCTCATCGTTGTTGTTGTCCATCGTTGTTGTCAATCACTGTAGTATCGTCCGCAAACTTGACGATGGAATTAGATCCA